>JANCMC010013033.1:49269-104847 GCA_024363005.1 Charaxes varanes | reverse complement strand
GTAATATCGTACATGAGGATAATTCCCATAGCGCCGCGGTAATAGGCAGTCGTTAGAGTACGGAATCTCTCTTGACCCGCTGTGTCCCAAATTTGCAGTTTGATGGGCACGCCATCCAAGTTTATAATCTTTTGTTTGAAATCTATACCTGTAATATATCCAAGTTATATTAATGGCTCTAGTGCAGAATAGACATCCATGTCCAGACAGGTATACGTACTCTACCGACTCGATTTATCCTTATAATTTAAGGCAAGCTGTGTTCATTTCTAGCAGGTAACAGCCCCTATGGGAGCACTTTTTTTATATAGAATATAGTTTTTGTACCTGTTACCAGTTTAATGACCATATAAAAAAAAATAGGTTTTTTGTAGAGCCTCAACAATGTCCTCCAGTACTTTCAGATATTCAGTCTTCGTCCAATATTTTGATGTAGATGTGTCATGGATACTCAAACGATAACATTTACTTAATCCTTGTTAAGACCTATACTTTTTAATATACTCGCGTCCGCACAAAGAAAAGTCTTCACACATTTGTAAAAATAATTGACTTCGTACAAAAGAGTAGCATTTCCATGATAAAGAATAATATAAATAAGAACACAGAGCATATGCGAATATATTCTTATGTATATAGGATACATCAGAATATATCCCAATAGGAAGCCCTAAAATGAATTGGAGACAGCGCACAATAAAGGTTTTCAGACGGTTCTCTCGTCACGCTGAGTCACGTCTAGCATACTTATAGGATTTTTAAGTCCTTGTATTATAACCAAAGCTTTTTCGAATAAAGTGAATGCACAATTTACTTATTTTATCTAATACATAAATTGTTAGATATTTTTGTTAGCACTTGTTTAAAGAAATCTACTTATTCGTTGTATTTTAATTTGTTGTAAAACCAATAAAATATATGGCTGAACTTAATGTGCCTACTAAACATTTATTTATTCTACTCTGTTATTTTATTCTTTAATACTTTGTTATATTATATTTTATTCTTTTGTTCTTTTACCAGAATTTTTCTATACGACCTTAAAGTTGTAAACTGCCATTTTATTTGTGCCCTTATTATTTAATTAAAAAAATAAACATTTAAAAGTGCAGCGGACAAAGCCTCATAGAATAGAATAGTTAAATTACTCACCTATCGTAGATATGTAAATATCGTAATATCTTTCGTCACAATACCTATGCACGATACACGTTTTCCCGACATTTGAATCACCTAAAACTAATAACTTGTAAGTAGCAGAAAAATCTAGAGCCATTTCTTGTTTACTTTGTTTTCAATACGCGGGTGGTATCCCAAAACATAAGTCGAACTGTCAAAGTGGGAAAAATCAATGTTGGTCACAGCGCATGTGCGGGATCACCCTTGTCTTTAAACTGGAAACTAATGTAAAGATAATGCCCTCTGAGACCTGGGTTTACGTTACAGGCATCTATAGTCTACTGGTCTGACGGTGCAGACAGCGTATCGACCGTTCGCTTAATGTTACTTTTTGTGTAGCAATCTAATAAAAGCCGAATTTTTTGCTTGGATTTGGCAATGAAGTCTCTCAGAAATATTTGGTTTAATTGCAAATTTGTGTTCACCTTAGTATGACGTTGCTTTTAGGCTGTTACGCTCTGTATTATCTTTTTTTGTATATATCTATCCTTATTTTATCACAGAGATTACGATTACCTTACTCTAAGGGATTTTTTTATAGCAATCCACTATATAGCAAACTTTAAGGTTTACAACGTAACAAGTATCATCTCTGTCCCCTATAAAATTAAAAAAATATGATAAGAGACAAAAGACAAAATAAAAGATACATATAATATAACAAGTGACACGTGTCTCATGCCTATGATGCGTAAATTTAATGACAAAAATAAAACGTAACAAGTATTTGAATCATCATTGTTTATGTTAAGTCTAAGTAAGTTTTAGAAATTCTAATTAAACGGTTATTCTAAAATACAAGAAAATGACGACCATAATCGTATTTGTGTCTGGGTAGCGTCATCCCGGTCTGGTACCAGGGTCCGCTAAGGTTGCAGAGGACATTGCTATGGGGCCAGTTAAGATGACCAACTGCGCTTTGACATCATCTCTAGAATCCCTCATAATCTCTACAATTTCTCGACTAATATCACTCACTGATATTAAGCGGGACTCGTTATTTTACGTGCTTTCCAAAGCACAGAGGAGTTCGGATATTAGAAAACCAGAGTTAGAATGGGTCATCCATCTATCACCCGCTCGTAATCAGAATTGCTTAGCGATCGGCTCAAATGCCGTCCATTGATTAGGCTGGGACCTCCCAACTATACCTATGATATTCATATTATGTTATTATTAAGAATGCGTTACTCACGGTCTTATTTTTAAGATTCGGCGCACTCGGCCATATTCAGTACACTGGGCCGGTAGGGTTACCCACCCGATAGAGTAACGGAAAAAGAAAAAAACCATAATAAAATCCAGCAGATTGTCTATTAAACTTACAACCAAATGAGTTATAGTCTTTGTCAATAAGGTCGACCTTTTTTTAATTTCCTCATGGATATAGAACATAAAAGCAGAGCAGAGCGAGTAGTGACTTGCTCGCAGCCCTGCCCTGGGCCTTAGTCCCCTTGTACCTAGGGTAAATACGCCCTTGGTTACACACTTTGTTCACTTTTCTCTCTCCCGTTACAACGTTTTTCTAGGTTACTGAGATTGCTTTTGTCTCTCTCAATCTTTCTTAGTGAGTACATAAAGTTGTTTAAAGTCCTTTAAATAAACGTGATAATGAACAAAAAGTATGCTTTTGGGTCCAAATCGTTCTTGAGTAAACGATGTTAACAACAGAGACAAACGACACGTACTTTTGAATCATCAACGGTCCAAACAAAGAAAGTGGATCGAGTCAATGGAACAGAGGAAAATATTTTACAAACACTATCAATACTTGGATATTTTGTTATAAAATATATGTTACGTCCAGTTTTCGATATATAGGTAGATAAAGACCTAGTTTGGCTTGCAACTAAACCCGGGATATGGCGTGTTTTATTATCAATTTTTTTTTTATCTGTCCTGCAAGCTTTTATTATACGTCCACCATAATATTATTAGTATGTTTTTTAAAGAATATAAGTAATATTTTTAAGGTATGTCTAATAGCAAAGGAATCCTTGAAAACTTAGCTTTTAAGTCGTAAATTTTATCACCAAATTATTAAATGATCAAAATATATATATATACATATGACGTTCATAAGTGTTTTTTTTATATATGTTACAAGGGGGCAGACGAGCAGGCAGCAGGCACTGAATTGCCTGCCGGCGCCCATGGACATCTGCTCGACCAGAAGGCCAGCAGATGCGCTGCCGGCCCTTAATGACGAGTTTAGGTAGTCACCGAGTCTCCCAGCAGAAGAAGACAGCGAGCATTTTCTAAGTTACGGATAGGTGGCAAATTCTAAAAAAAGAAACATAAACTGGACTCAAATATACATAAGTATAATGTAAATATACATGCGTCGGAAATTATACATTCGTATATTTATCCAGTCCATAAGAATATACTATCCGTTCCTATTTTTCATATTATGTTGCTAGCATGCAGCAGTGACTTTGTCTATGTGGGCTGCTTTAATATATAAAATTAATAATCACCTGTCTCACTATTTATTAAATATAAATGATTTAAATATACCAGGGAAATAAAAAAATATTTAATTGAAAAATGCTTTTACGACTTAGACGAATATTTTAACGCCAATAATAGAAACATCTTAACAATGCTTGTGAAATTTCATTATATTTAGAATTCTTTATATTACGAAAATTGTTATATTTTTTATATTATATATTACAACATTAACATTAAGGACAGAACAAATTGTTTTTTTTAATGTTAAATAATTAAAAACAAATTTTGTAATTTCTTATATATAAATAAATAAATGTAAAAAAAAATCTGTTTCCCTACGGGACTGACTACCTTGCTATTGTTATACCCTTCTAGAGTCCCAAAAAAAATATGAATAAACATTTAATTTCCCGGGATAGCAGATGTCCATGGGCGCCGGTAGGCACTTCGGTGCCTGCTGCCTGCTCGTCTGCCCCCTTGTAACATAAAAAAAGGACTATATTAGGACACTCCGGACGTCTGTTCCTAAGGTAGACAACTGAATGCCCGTGTTATAGGTAACAGACGCCTGTTATACACAAATATGTTTTTGTTGAAATATATAAATACATACATATATATAATGTACCCAGACTCGAGATGGGAATCGAACCCACGACCCCCGGAACGGAAGACAAGGACACTGCCCACTGCTCCAAGGGGCCAGTCTATATTATTATATATAAAAGTTAAATGTGTCAAATTAATTAAAACAACACATTGTACCTTGAACATTTCAATACGACTATGCCAGATGAATTTTGTTTAATAACTAGGCACCGTTACTAATAAAGTTTAAAAGGAGTTTGAATTCCAAATTAATTATGGTTAAAACAGTTTTCTTTCATTTTCCTGCTCATTCTGAAAGCCGATTTTCCGGTGACGGAAAACGGTGAAATCATACGTTGAGGCACTACTGAAAATAAGTGCCTTATGTGTAACTATCTTATAGAGATATTTGGTATATTAAAACGTGACTGTAATATTAAAATTTAGTTGTTTGTAGCGCTCTATTGTAAAGCTGGGAATTTGGGTTTACATTAACTCACCCCATATTTCCCTCCCACAAGACATATTTTGTAAACGGAAGGGTGACAATATTAAAAGTATAAAAAATCATTATGAATAGTTAAATAAAAAAAAAAAGTTTTTTTAATATGCAATTGGTTATATTAATGACTTAGTAAATGTAACTGAACTAATTTACACAATTGAATTATAAAGTACAGAGTAATCTATACTGTACATATCAGCAATACCAATAAAATAGAAGGTATTTAATTATACAGCTTGAGTACTTTTCCCAAAAATGCATATTTTTGTCTTATTTTTCTTCGCGAAGTTGTTGTTTCCACTCTAATGAGTGATATGGTGTCGGGGGAGGCTAAATTTTTTCTTTATAAAGTTTTCGAGTTATGAAAGTTATAATAGGGCATATTGGCGCAAACCGACCAAAGCTATCGCTGTGTTATAACAAAAAAAAATAACCGCGAAGCGGCCTGAACAATCACAAAACAGTTTTATAATGTTTATTCTATTGTCTTTTGTTAAAAATTAAGATTAATAAAAAAAAATTAACTACCAATCACTTCCAAACAACCTTGTTTTGGATTAGAATAAATCAGTATAATTAAGAAAGTATAGATTAACAAATGAAATTTTGGTATATTTATCCAGAGGTAGCAACACGCTGCAGTCCCTTCCTATCGTTTATTTATCTCTTCTTCCACCACCAACTAGTTAACGGCTAAATCAATCTTCTTCAAACATAGGCTTAAACACACGACTAAGAAATCTTTTAAACAAAAGCGTGATAATTCAATTTGATGCCAGTATAATGCCTTACATATTAGAAATGAGCTGATACTCTTCAAACTGCTATACCAATTTTCACCAAACATAGCTAGGAACAACCGCAAGGCAACTGGCATTCAAATGAGAAAAACCCCATCGAAATCGGTCCATCCATTTGAGAGCTACGATAGACACACACACACAGACATCGACATCAAATTTATAACACCTGTGTTTTGCTTCGGGACTTAAAAAAAATAACCAAGAAGGTTAAAGACGGCACCTCTGTTATGCTCCGCTCCCGTCCCAACCTATTCACCTAACTTGTTTCAACAGGAGTTCTTGGACACTCGTTAAAATCGATTTAATGTTTACGTTTATTTAAATTTATAATAATTATCTATACGGCAAAAATTTATATTCAAAGCTGCTTAAAATCACAAAGAATTTTTTTTGGCGTAAATAGATATTTCCTTGTGGTGAAAGTGTGTTTGTGGGTTTCTATTAGTGATATCTATTAGTGAAAAAAATATCAAGGCTCAAATCGACGTACAACTTTGTACAGTAACATAAAGTAAATTTCTAAAACAAAACAAAACCATGTCTCAGAGTCGGTTTGTATAATTTTAGTAAAAACTATCATAAAACTTTTAATTGTGATGTCATGTAATGTATATGTGAATATAATAGTTTTTTATCTGTGGTTGCCAATGGCACTGGTAATTCCTCTTACTTATCCAAAAGAATGAGAAAAAAAAAACATCCATGACAGAAACATTTATTTGGTATTTTTCCAAATATTATATATTTAAAATAAAATATATAAATTCTGCTAGTAGTAAAGAATTCTAAATATTACAGATGATAGTTTTGTCTTTTTTTCTTAGTCGTCTTTCTTTATTTTAGGTCAAGGAAAAATAGTGTATAAAGTCAGAGGGCAAGATGATGATATTGTTAGCCTATCATGGTGTCCACAATATGAAATTCTTCTCAGAAAATCTCTTGCTGAACCCTTAAAGAAATCAAAAGCAACACAAAGATTAGAACAAATAAGGTCAGAAACAGAAGACTGTCCTTTAAATGACTCCGGTAGAGAAAAGAACTTACCTGAAGACAGTTTTGATGAATCTATTGTTGAGGAAGATGATATTTTTGATATGTATAAGGATCATGAAGCAGATGAATTTGGACATAAAAAGTTTGAACCAGAAGATATATTAGTGAGAAACTAACGAAATCGAAGTTGGATATATTTTAGCAATCGGAACTTCCGACCTGTCGAAGTAATTTCTCGTTTAAAATAATGTATTTCCTTTGCTCTAATGAACACATGGCGTTTTAAAACAATCGCCCTAAAGAGTCGTTAGCGACACATCTGTTAGAAAGCTAATGTAACGTAGCAAAGAAGCATTCTTTTGTAATAGTAAACATCTGTGTCAACATTTTTTTGTACCAATTAGTAGATAACAAATGGCAATTTTCGATTGAAGAACAAATCTGCTAAAATAACCAAATCACACTTCTAAATAGTTTTTCAAAATTGACTTAAGATGAATTTGGACGAAATAATCCTTACTCCTTACTAATATATTATAAAATGTGAAAGTAACTCTGTCTGTTACTTTATATCGCCTAAACCCTTAAACCAATTGGGATTAATTCAGCTATAGAAATAGATTGGAGCTTAAGGACGAACATAACCTAGTTTTTGCCATGAAAAAGGGGAAAGAAGAGCTTGAAAGTTTGTATGAATGTTTGACATATTGACATTGAAACTAGAACCTTTATTCTTGTGCTTGTGATTAAAAATGAATAAATATCTGCTCCAGCTTTTGTGAAACTCTACCCCGGTTTTACAATTACAAGTACTGAATACCCCTATAACAAGTAGAGACTTGAAATTTTCCATGTTGATAGAACATGCTAAAAACTCATTAGGAAAATTATTTTGAACGAAATCGGGCTACAACTTTTGAAGTTATTTAACGAATACGCTTATAGCGTATCAGATACGGAACCCTTCTGTTCACGTCTTGACGCGTTCTTGGCCATTTTTTATTAATCAGAAGTGTTGTTTAAACGTGCTTTTTTAAACAAAAAACTTCTATCGAAAATGTATCCTCTTAAACGCCGTAAGTAACCTCTAACAGACTTATCGCGTTCTGGTTTCGTGGAATTGTGATCTTTATTTCGAAGCTTTGTAAGTCGATAATTGCTCATCGGGACTGATAAGGAGTGATAGCGTATACTCTATAGTGATAACTGCTATCTGTTTTCTTATCTTATTGATTTCTTGCACAAATGTTTTTCAACCGGTCGTCGCTGCAATGTCTCTTGTCTTTAATTAGCTTCATTTATATGTATTCAAATAATATAATAATGACGAGAGTGTTCGTGGCCTAATCCGTGGTCGGCATTTGAGTCGATCGCTAGGTTAAGTAGCTCTTGCTGCGACCCGGTGATAGATGGGTGACCGATTTCTAGCTCTGGTTTATATTTGACATCCGACCTCCTCCGTGTTTCGGAAGGCGCGTAAAACAGTAGGGCCGGTGGACATCTATTTTTTATATATTTTTAAATGTTTTTATTTTTATACTAATATTTAAAAATGTATTTAGAATATGTGCATTAAATAAATGATAGACCTTTATTATCAAAATAATAAAAAAAGGTATTTTTGTTGTAAAAGACTATTTGCGATTATTTTAAATTACAACTTGCAATTATAAGTTACTTTTTTGTCTTTTAATTTGCTTAAAAAATTTTACTTTCTTATTTATAAAAACATTCACTGTACATAATTATGGCCATATTCATTTGCAAAATTTTGCAATATAATACAAATAATTCAAAAGTAATTCTTGTTGAAAAGTAATAATTATTATAAGTCCTGAGTCTCCTTGCAAGACTTGTTTGAATTATAAAACAAATCGTGCAGGTAGAAACTCGAATGAATGTAACTACGTGTTCTATGCCCAGCATTTTTGTTGTAAAAAAAAAATTCATGTGCTCAGGATAATTATTATTACTTTGCAATTAGTGTTCATGATATAGTAAGCCAGATGTAACATATATTTTTTTTGTTCTTTCCAGCTCACAAGACTAAGATCCAGAGCAAATTCCATGTTATTTCAACAGCTACGTAAACAAAACATAATCATCCAGTCATGTTTGAACTGTAGCTGAAATAGCTATATCATTATATTAACGTAAAAAATATAATGAGGTTTTCATTTCTTACAACAAGCCTAAAATATTTTTTTACTTTTAATAATCATAACTTTATAACTTTACAAACTGATATTTCAAATCTATTTATTTGTATAGATATCGTGTTAGTTGAAACAAAACTTCGTGTTTAATTGAAGTTAATCTTCACGTACTGAACCCGTCTTAAACAAAAATAAATCGCACTTGAATCGATAAATTTTTATTCATCTGATATGTTCACTAAAATAAATTTGTATATTTTATTCAAGAAGTGACATTTCTGTCAGATTTTTTGTAATTGGGCTTATGTGGAAATGTCCTACAGACCAGCGGTGGGCCGGATGGGATAGAGTTTCTTATATTATTCTTACCTATAAATATAATCGGAATGTCTGTTTGTTACTTCATAATATTGCTTGCTGCTTGCTTGTTTGCAGCTTGATTTATAATGAGAATAATAGATCCTTCAGGTATGTATATTCTGGTTAACAAAAAGTAACTTTTTATGGTCAGCTTTTTTGACCACTTCAATACATCTCATTTTCGGTCAGTAACGAAATTCGCTATGTGTGGATGCACCTTAATACAAACGTTTTTAGTCTAAAATAATTCGTGACATACATATTATATGTAGTCGAAAAACAAATTGCAGCATATCCGGCTCTGGGTGAACCTTATCTCGTAAGAATATGTTCAGCATACCTAATAAATCTATAAAATCTCTATATAATAGCAAATGGTCACCTAAAACGAAATCGCCATAACCGGGAGGTATATAAATATATAAAGATGAAATTTGGCAATAGTTTAGTGTTAGTAGACATCCATCTTTATGTGACCAAAGGCGCAAGAAACACCTAGTCAAGTATATATATTAATAAAATTAATTAAGTTACAATGATCCACTTTAATTCCAGAGATAGAGCTAGTAATGGCGCCTTTATTGACTTAACTATAGTATATTTGAGTTATTGCTGATAATAATAATAAAATAAAACTAACTAGCTGTAGAGTTAAATAAACTTGAATAATAAAATGAAACTCTAAATTTAGCAATAATACAGAGAGTTTATTAAACTACAGTTAATATAGTTAATACAGTTAATATAGTTTAATTTATTATACTCATTTCTCAAAGGTCGGCAACGCATCTGCGAGCCCTCTGGTGTTGCAGTTGTCCATGGCCGTCGGTAGTCACATAGGTGAACCGCCTGCTCGTTTGCCCCTTGTTATATATATAAAAATATATATATTTGGCAAGGGGTAGGATGTAGGCGACTAACCTGATTATAAGATAAGTCGATGCTCTCAACCCGCCGCCACTTCACGCCGATCTCATGTGAGTAAGAGGTAGGAGGTACGAGGAGGTACCCGGACGCGCCGGCCAAATTCGGCTACAAGCATGGCGCTACCTCTAATAAATTTTATTTATGTAAGAGCATGCTCAAATCTTAAAGAAAGCAGCGCATCTACGAACCTTCTGGTAGTATTGGCAGGGGCCAATGGGCGGCAGTAGTCACTCAGGTGAACCACCTGCCGGTTTTTATATACAGAAAGAAAAGAATAAATTAAAAACATAAACTGTAAACCATACCAATCACAAAAAGTATATTATTACTCTTATATATCGTCCAGGTTATTATTCGCATTATGATTTATGCGTTCGGCGGCAGCGGAAAAGGTTCCATAGGCTATAGATCGTGATTAACCGATCGCAGCGTGATCGCATTTCTCAACAAATTGGTACCGGCTAGCAACGGTTGGAGATCGCGAGGTGACAATGGTCGAAGTAGTTGTGGGGGTATGATGTCCGCAAGGCCGCGTTGCAAGGCGAGCCACTGCCTCTCCGCACCGCGTGTGAATCTGTGCGCGACGTAAAGCCTTACGTAGTCGCGTTTGTTTGCGTCTGTCACTGGTTCGTTGGTACCGCCCGGCCTCAATTCTACGCTTCGCACTGCTCCAAACGATGAGCACTCGACTGAGAATGTTGTGTCTATAACGCCAGCTATACTGTTTTCTCTGAAATTGTGAAATGAACAAGTGTTACAATATGATGTAACAGGCCGTTTCCCGCGACTTTGTCTGCCTAAAATAAACTTCTCTTAATCTGACTCCATCAAAAAAGTCTTTCTTAGCAGATGTCTACTAACTGTAAACTACTTTCTTGCCAAATTTCATCTTTGTACATCCCGCGGTTTTCGAGATTTTGTGATAGGTGATCTTTCGCTTTTATATACATATGGATATGATAATCTGGTGACTACTATGTAGTACTTCAAAGTAACTTTTGACAGATGTGCTATGTAAAATTATTATTTCATAAAACATTTGGCCAATGTCATATTTTATGGAAAAAATAAAGATTAGTTTATTGACTAATAGCAGACAATCCAAAATTCAGATAAAAGAATGTCTGCTAGGTTTGCTAGTTATGTATATATCTTTTATAACTTTATTAGAATGCATAAAAGATTTTGATTAAAAAATTTCAAGTTAAGTCTGTGTTGATATAAATTTAGAAAATATATTTTAATATATTATAAAATAAAGTAAGAATTAACAAAACAAAACTTACAGCATCCAAGAAAGTGATCGATGCAACTCTGGATCCACATCTCTTATGTCTCGCAACGTGATTGGCCTTCCCAAGAGTTGTTTATAAAAGGGCGCTGTAAAGGCAGCATCGAGCTGGTGTCCATGGAACAGTGCCACTCCTAGGATACGTCCAGCGAAATGGAAGTACGACAGATGTTCTGGATTCACCTTAAAAAGATGCATAGCAATTATTTATAAAAAAACTTATCTGAATACAAAGCCGTAATTTTTATACTTGTTTTCTTTATTTATTACTTTATATGATGACTAGCTGTAAACCGCGACTTCGCCCGCCTGAATTTAGTGATTTTGTTAAATTTTGACGGTTTTTATTTTTTTGGGCGGAACTTTAGTGTTATTTAACTAAAAACAACTATCTACCGGTGAAAATCCTGTCCCATCGGTCTGCCTCTAATAGCAAAAACGCAAGTATAAACATATATGTCTGTCTGTAATATTTTACTTGCGTTTTTGCTACAGGTATCGTATATATAGACATATTCAATTAGAAAGACTGTCAATATTATTTATAGGTATGGATGATACCATATTGATGTACAATTAATACTCTGAAATTTTAATCTATTACAAAAACACAAAACTTATGCGACAGGTTTAATCTAGTAACAATGAAAGATCAAACTGAATTGGGCAATAAAGATTTCCTATATTTTTTTACCAAAATGTAACAATAACTTACCCCTGAATCTGCATTGATTTGCAATGCATATCTATCGTCGCCCGCATTCGCGTACTGGAACAATCCATAGTGTGGATTGAACAATTCTCGTCCTAGTAAATGCAGCCACTCCCTCGCGACACCCCCATAGTCCAATCCTTCTTCGCCGCGAAATTTGACCAGCAGTCGTTTGCGTAGCTCTTTGCCTCTTAATTTCATCACGAGCCGGTACGATTCTTCTAGTACTTCGTTACGTGATACCTGCAAATTAATTTACAGTGATTAATGTAATTTAAAATGTTTATATATATTAAAAAAAAAAACAAATGTTTGATTAGCACGTTGGCGCAGTTGTCAGTGACCCTGCCTTGTGCTCTGGTTGTAGATTCGATTTCCGCCTCGAGCCTGCTTTTAGTATATTATATATATATATATATATATATATATGTATTTATTTCAATAAAAAAAATTGTGTATGTTCTTGTTTGTTACCTATAACAGACGTTAAGTTGTCTGTGTAACATATAGTCCTATGTTATTATTATTTATTAACAGCAAAGGCATACAGGAAAAAAATTAAAATTGTTATCTAGATTGTTGTTTCTAATGTTTTTTTTTGGCTGACATTTCCATTACGGTGTTCCGGACGAACTTCTGTGGGCAGTCCGACTGCATACCGGTAACGTGGAGAGAGACGTTCTGATGTGTCGTAGAAAATTAATACTCGAATTTGCGCCGATCCGCATAAACGTGCAAAAGCCCTTAGTACTTTTAAATCTGGCCTTATCGACGAATCCATTTTTAGCGGATGTCTACTAACGATAAACTACCTACTTGCCAAATTTCATCTTTGTACGTCGCGCGGTTTTCGTGATTTCGTGTTAGGCGGGTGATCTTTCGCTATTATGTATAGATAAACTAACTGTGCCCGCGACTTCGTCCGCGTAAAATTAGTAAAGAAAGATAGATTCAATTTTAGTGTGATGATATGTTAGTTTATTATAGACTTCCTTATTAATGGGCTATCTAACACTGAAAGAATTTTTCAAATTGGACCAGTAGTTTAGTTCCTGGAATTAGCGCGTTCAAGCAAACCAACAAACAAATTTTTCAGCTTTATATATTAGTATAGATGTAGATTTTCTTTTTTAAGGAATATTAGGAATACTTTATAGGTATGTCTAATATTTCGTTTTTCCCTTCAATTAAACTTAAATTAAAAGCTTGTATTAGGAGTGGGTGCGACAATGCGACCCGGTTCAAACCCCAACGGCGGTGGGGTTTGAACCGGGTATCGTGCGGATTTCATTCCATACATTATACTGTTGACCTATTGAGTCTCTTTACTAATTAGTTAATAAGCATAAAACCATGTCAATCAAGGTTCTACAAACTCGAAGCGATCATTCAGCTTGGAAAAATGTTGATTTAACATTGGGAGTGGGTGCGACAATACCCTAATGGTGGTGGGGTTTGAACCGGGTACCTTGCGGTTTTCAGTCCATACTTTATACCGTTGTGCTATCGGGCTCGAACAACCATGCACTTAAAAAGTTACCTCTATTCGGCAGTGTCCAGTTTGAGGCTGCAACGCCTGCAGCTCAGCCCGCAGGACCCGGGCCTTGGCTGCCAAATCCCGTTTGTACTTGGGCAGGGCGTCTGCGTCGGGGTTCGCTTGCGGTAGGCGCGGGCGCAGCCGCGGGCGGGGTCGTAGGTGCGGCCGGTGGGGACTCAGTTGGCTGCGTCTATAAAAAAAAACGTTGTTTGTGTTTACTTGACTTAGTTATTGTCCATAGTAAAATTTTAAGATTATCTGTACATATAAAAAAAAAACTGTATAAGCCTTTGACACCCCGCTCCTCCCAAACCGACTGACCGATTTGGACGAAAGCTTGTGTGTATATTCCAAGGGGTTTGTAGATGATTTGAAAAGATATTTGGACACGGTAAGTGGCACTGTTATCGAAATATACCCCACATTAGTTATGCTTCTCGCTATAACTCAAAAACGGGTGGGCGAAATGGAAATGTTTCACTTTATTCGCTGTACGCAGGCATTACAGGGAAGAATTATAAAAAAGAAAAACTTAAAGGAAAATTTTAAAAATACTAAAAAGTGAAGTCTGTTGTACCTTTAGAATACTTCCAACAGATAGCTTTAGTAACCTATTGAAAAATTCTCATAGAATCCAATTAATTAAGACGAAAACTTGGCTTGTTTGGACTTACCCGTTGGTGCAGTGGGCAGTGACCCTTCCGCTCCGGGGTCGTGGGTTCGACTCCCGCCTCGAGTCTGGGTGTATTATCTATATGTATATATTTATATATTTCTAAAAAAAAAGTTTTTAGTGAGAAACCCTGGTCATCCCATGGCCCAATGTGCGGAAGACGTAAGGAAAGTGGCAGGAGGTGGCTGGAAGGGGTTGACAAGGGATAGGGGAGAGTGGCAAAAACGAAGGGAGGCCTATGCCCAGCAGTGGGTTATCAGAGGCTTAAAATAATGATGATATTGTGTAAGAACAAGAGACTTTTACTAGTAAGTGGAGACTTACTAGTAAGAATAAGATACTAAGAGGATTTTTTATATATTCTTACAAGACCACATTTTTATTTTGCACGACTGACGATTGCCACTAAAGAGAAGACGCCGTATGCTATATATTAATGACTAACTGTGCCCGCGAGATCGTCCGCCTAAAATTAGGGGAAAAAATAGATTCCATTTTTAGCGTGATAATAATAGCGTGGTAATAGCCTAAAACCTTCTTAGATAAATAAGCTATCTAACACTCAAAGAATTTTTCAAATCAGACCAGTAGTTCCTGAGGTTAGCGCGTAAAAGCAAACAAACAAACAAACTCTTCAGCTTTATATATAAATAAATAAATATATACAGGACTATATGACACATGAACGTTTGTTTCTAAGGTAGACAACTTAATGCCTGTGTTATAGGTAACAGCCGCCTGTTATACACAAATATATTTTTTTAGAAATATATCTCTCTGGTTTTGCAGTTGTCCATGGGCGTCGGTAGTCACCTATGTGAATGCCGCCTACTCATTTGCCCCTTGTTATAAAAAAATGCAACTTCATCCGCATTGATTGTGATGATTTTGTTCAATTTCGATGATTTTTAATTTCACGTTAACCCTAATTCTCTTTACACTTATAGAACCTTCCCCAAACTGTAGGAATATTTAAAAATAATTCTTGCGTGATTTACAGTACCTTTCTGTTTTAAAATTAACGACAAACTAAATAAATTACAATTCCTTGCATAAGAATTTTCTTTCTACATTTCAGTAATGGAATACGAAAGAACAAATCAATTTGAAGGTATGTGTAACTTCGCCCGTCCATAGCGTTTTGTACATGAAGGCACGAGGGGGAAAAGAGGAAAGGGGGCAGGGGAGAGCGTTAGAGGAGTACTAAGTTAACCTCACTTGGGCTTAATTGGTTTCATCGCTTCGCTCTTTGTTGCTTTAAGTTTTAAGTGCTCTGTTTCATGCTATGAACTCTTGAAAAGTCTGTTCGGCGTGATATACTTAAATCTATAAGAATGTACGACCTTAACATAAGTTTACAGCTAGTAAGTCAGCAATTAGGCTGATATTGTGATTTATTTTAATTTTACAGTGCTATTCTACATTTTTTTTTTCATTATTAATACAATTAAATTTCAATCAAAAATGTAATATTGATTATACAATCAATATTTCATTATGCAACTGCTCCTAACTAAAAGAAGCTTCGTTTCGATAATAACTAATAATGTATAACAATATTTTAGACCATTTAATGACTTCATCTTGATCAAAGCCAAAAATAATACAAAGAAATAAAACTTACCCTTACAATACAGCATACTTATCATAAAAATAAGAGATTGAAAATATGTACAATGTTTAATCTCTGATGTCACAAACAGGAGCTTGACTTCAAGACAACATTTTAATCAGAAAAGATGTTTAGAGCAGGAATAAGCAAACATATTCATATCAATTTTATTATTCTTAGAACAAGAACATTTTGTCAATAGAGAAACACAAATGAAACCAAATAACATAAATCTTAAAATGTTCCTTAAATGTGTATTTAAAAACAACAAATCAATTTATAATGTTTAATCTAAATCAATAAAAACATATCTTACTTCTTTTAATTTACTTAATCAGGTTATTATAGGCAAAACTAGATTACTTTTGTTTATGAACCAACCAAATTACTCAAATATACTATTATTAAAGTGCCCTGCACATAACCTAATAATGAAATTATAAAAAAATCAAATAAGTAATCTCATATCCATACAACTTTTATTATAGGTCGATAATCATACTCTATCAATATGTGCACACGATATTGAAAGGTGGAACTTTGTTATATAAGCTTATACTCTCTGTAACAATATGATAATATCGAATAAATTATTTACACAATCTATTTATGATTGTGTAAATATTGTATTAAATGACTAATAATGAAATAGCTGTTTATTTTATGTATAAAAAATAGAATGAAAAAAAAATGATAAAAAAAGATAAATTTACTACTCTTGAACCGTTTGGTTAAAGATCTCGATTTTGACGCAATGTTTTGTGGCAATAACAGACCCTTACTGACCTTGTGCAGAAACTTAGTGTTTAGCTAATTAAGGATATACCAGTTGGCGTTCGTGTAAAATCAAGTGCCCACAATTTACATAACTCGTGATGGATTTTTGGAATCTTACTGTTTATAAAATAATTTAAAGATTATGGAAATGTAAATTTTAATATTTTCTGAAAAGAAAGGAAAATAAATGAGATGTCACTTAAAACAGATTTCACAAAAAAAAACCTTAACGAAACGAGGTAATTTTTTGAACTAACTCAAATAAATTGAATTTAAATAAAATTAGAACTAAACCTAATCACAGTGTAAAGTTCAATATTTAATATTAATGCAATATTTGGTTAAACTAAAATGAGGTTCAATCTCCCCGACAGTAACTCTACAATTGCGTTTTAAAATTCGTTGTGAAATGCTCTACAAAATGTAAATTTTGTACCACGAAAAACTCAGTAGGTACCAGGCCATTGACTCATAAATATTATCACAATCGACTGTTTCCTATTTAACTTTGTATTGTAAGGGACTAAGAAAGTAAGTTAGTATCGAAGAATCCGTCGTATGGAAACGTCGTCGTGATCTATAAAGATATAAATTATGTTTGACTTAAAGGAAAAAGTGGTGTTAGTGACAGGTGCGGCGAACGGCATCGGCGCTGCAATCGTAAAAGAATTTCTAAGTGGCGGTGCAAAGGTATTTTTAATTTTATTATGCAGGGGATTGCGTATTGAAGATAAAGAAAATACGAAATAGTGAGAAGATACCACAGTTGTTAACCTAAATAACCAGTTGTAAGATTACTTGTAGAATTACTATAACAGGCTTTTAACTACTTGGTTGGCTTACTCAGAATAAGATAGATAAGAAAAGAAAATTAATGTTACATCGACTCTACTTACGAATATATATTATAGATATCGGTATGCTGTATTTTATTGGCAACATTAGACAACAGTTGAAACTAGGTTTAATTGGAATATTTGAATTTTAATCTACCGTTCAATTACAAAAAGGCTTAAGTATAAACAATATAATGAACGATCTGCAGCAGAAAAGCATGCTAAGATCCTGTCCTATCATTCTCAAAGTGATGCTCATAGTTACCATTACGGGTTCGAAACAGATAACGGTAAGTCTATTTACTATTAAAATATACCAAAAAAAACAGGATTAATTACAAATGGACCCAAAAATTAATGTTTTTATTAATTTAGTTAATACATTATTAATATAATAAATTAATCGTAATTGCGACAACAGAACCTTTAAATATTGAGTAAACGTTAGCAATATATTAGGAATATAGCAATTTGAATTGAGTTAAAGTTTATTCCAGAAATAAAATATAGCCTTTTATTTGGATCAGACTACATAACTCGCTATTAAAAAAACGTAATAAATTGACTACTATTTTTTTTTATACTTTTCTCCGAATATCATCTAATTTATTTCTTAATATATTTATTAATTATTAATTTATAGGCTAAGAGTTATGTAATAATATGATTTGGATTCGCTTAATATAAATTATTCTTATATGTATAGAAAAAGTGCAAATGAGTCATATGATAAATATTTTTGTGTATGTTCAATCTCAGGAATTAAAGCTGAAGAAATTGGTAAAGTGAACAAAGGAACACAAGTTGAAGGTGTCTTTTCATACAAAGGTGACGATGGTCATGTTTACTTAAATTGCAGAAGATGTGGCTGTGGAGCGAGTTAAGATGACCGATTGCCATCTGACGTCATCCTCGGAACTCCACGATTTGTACAAGCTCATGACTAATATCATAAAGTTAATTAAACACGAAGGAGGCCGAATATCAAATAAAAAAGGGCTAGAATGACTGTGTCTAACTTTTAAATGAAGTCAAAAATGATTTTAAAAAAACAGTTTTTTTTATTGTCTCACCCATTATAAAATCTGTGTCTAATTTTCAAATGAAGTCAAAAATGATTTAAAAAAAAAAAAGTTTTTTTTATTGTCTCACCCATTATAAAATCAGTGTCTAATTTTCAAATGAAGTCAAAAATGATGCAAATAATTTGTACCACTTGCCCAAAGGTTTTAGATATAATTCAGCTTGCCCTTCACGCTTGTATACCTGTAAATATTAAAGAAATAATTAATGCACATAAGATATTACATTTTAACAGTTATACAACATAACTATAAATATATTAACCTAAAATAGAATGAACGTCTGTATCACAATGTGCTATTAAAGTATCTCTTATCTTTCTATATAGAAGTATATATAGAAGAAGAACACTTTACGAATAACCTTTGTAGAGTCTATCTCCTGATGATGCTTCGGTGTCGAAGCGAAACGTGCGTTGAGGCACATTGGCAAGGTATAGGGGACAGTGGCAGAAACAAAGGGAGGCCTATGCCCAGCAGTGGGTTATCAAGGGCTGAAAATTATGATGAATATTTGTAGGTACCTATTAATGTCACCGACTGATATTAGTCGTAAGATTATAAAGCTTGTTGGGATTCCGGGGATGACGTCAGACGGCAGACAGTCATCTTAACACGCCCCAGAGCCACATTCTCTACAATTTACGAGGACCCTGGTTCTACGCCAGGATAACAAGGAGGGGGAAGAATTCTCGATTCTGTCAGGAGTAGCAACGCCAGTAGTCCAGCGAAGTCCAGGTTGGAACCGGGTTCTTGTGAATTTCATTCCACAAAAAAAAATTTTTTTTTTAAATAAAAAAAATTAACCGTCTTCCGAAACACCAACGATTTAAACAGCAAAAAAAAATAGGACTTACAAACAATGTGCTTTATAGTTACTGATATATTGAATGAAATAAAAATTTGATTCTTGATCAAGTCAAGTATGTTAAAAGCTACCGCTGATTCTGAAAATTTGCGTCACGAGAAGAACCAGCAATTAACTCGTTAGCCACTAACACAAAAGAAGTCTAGTAATATAAACAACTATATAGAACTATCTTCAGCAAATATTAATCGGGGCGGTAGTTGTATCGACGTTGCCGGTTTCGCTTCGACACCGAAGCAACATCGGGAGATAGACTCTACAAAGGTTATTCGTAAAGTTTAAAAACTTTAGATTAGTTTTTCATGCATATCATGGATTTAACGTTTTTTCAAGTAAAGCACCAACCAATAACGGTTATTTTAGGTTTTAGGTTATTATTATTTTATATGTTTTTGGTGTTTTAATTGAATAAAGCTTTATTATTATTAATATTATTATTATTAACGTAACATGGAAGTAACGCCTGATTCTATCAGTTATCTTAAAATGATATCAATCGTTTTCACATATGAATATATAGATTATTAATGAATCTAGTCTGAGTCATGTTATTACTTGAGCTTAGAATTGTTTGTTGATGTAAGAAAATTCTTAAAATTTTTCCTTGTGTTTGTCCCATGTTTTATTTTTGAGGTGTCCAATGAAAAGTATTGACATTTCTGTCGTAGGTTTGTTATAAATCGATTATTTTTCGTTTGGAATATTTCCAAGGACAGACTATATTAATAGTCACGGGTGGTTTTCGTGTGGAGGTGTGTACTTGTGATGATGTACACGACATCCGCCCCCCAGTCTCTTAAATGACTTGCATATAATTATAGTACATTTTGTGAAAACACTAACGCGTCTAATCGTCCGTGTTGTGAAGTGCTTATTTTGTATATTCTTAAATTTTATTTTCTCTGCGTATATTCTTAAATTTTAATGGTTAACTATTTCAAACTATTAATCAACAGTCCCTGTGGCGCAGAGGATAGCGCGTTGGACTTCTAATCCAAAGGTCGTGGGTTCGATCCCCACCAGGGATGCGCATAAACTTTTCCTTTTTTTTCTTTTATAATACATCTAAATACTATTAAATATATAGATTTATTTAGGCTTATAATTTATTGTATTTTTTAATACAGATTAAAATTAAACAACTTTTCAGTGTGCTTGAGCTTCGTAACTCTTCATACATAATTATATTGTAGTTTAATTAAACTTCTTAAGTTCTTGGCATGCTAATACTGAAAATTTTTAAGTCTATAATTTTTACATTATTGCGTTATAACATTGATTCACCCTATGTTTTAAAGTAATTAAGGTATCCGATGTCCCCGATTGCGTGCGCGTCACCAGTTACTCTTTAATACTCCATTTTCTAGAACTAATTACATGCGATGCATTTTATCTTAAGGGCATGTACAAACTGCAACAAAACTTTTTACGATACTGACATATTCCATGTTTCTTTTGAAATTTTTAGAAAAGAAGTAATTAGAATTGTATCCAACGAATAGTAGCGATTAATTTACTTTTTTTTAAATTGTATTCGCCTCCTCAGTGTTTCAGAAGGCACGTAAAACAGTGGCACCCGATTAATATCACTGAGTGATATTAGTCGTGAGGTTGCAGAGATTGTAGGGGTTCCGTTCCGAGGATGACGTCAGATGGCAATCGGCTTTCTTAACTCGCCCCACAGCCACATCCTCTGCAATCTAAGCGGACCAGTACTAGACCGGGATAACGCTAGGAAGAAGAAGAAGTCTATGAATTATAATTTGTATACTTTTAATTTTAAATCCTCCTAACATTGATGCAGAAACACATAAATTATACATTATTTTTTGAGATAATCTATAGCGTAAATCTAGTACAGCCGTTGCTGATTGACTCTTTTGTATCAATCAATCAATCAATCAATCAACCAATCAAAAAAATCAATGCCGAACTGCCAAGAGACTTTAGAGGAGTGAAGGAGAGAGAGTAAGATTACGTGATGTAATTGCCATACCTTAAATGAAATGGTGAAATTGTCCATGACTGCAAATTGAGTGTTGCCGTCAATCTGCTTTATCAACGCTCTACAACCGGAGTTGGATGGGCAATGTTCCACAGGTATAGAAGCCTCGTACTGTTGACCATCAGCCGTTAAATTTACTTTAATGGTACTTTCTGTAATATGATATGACATGATCATTTCAGTAGGGCCAAAATAAAAGGCAATAATGTTAAACGAATAATAAACAGTTTCATTTAACACGAACGGACCCGGCAGAAGCTGTCCTGCCCGAACGTTGGTTAACTTACTATTTACTACATTCTATTATCCCATAATATTTACCCCGTTCCCGTTTCTTTACCCTTTCCAGTTCCATAATGGATCACTATTTTAGCGTTAATGGCTTAAACATGAAAGATAGATATAAGTTGTGGCGAGCTTTTTGTAGAACAATTTAACATAAACATTTCCTTCATACACTATATACGTGAAGTGAACTCTAAAGGTGTCTGCAGCGCACGTCAGAATAGCTCGCAAATGGCAGAATTTTCTCGTACTTATCTGACATTTACCGTTATATTTTGGATAATTCATACAATATCTTTACATTTTATAGCCTAAATGGTATTCTGAGGTATAAACTATATTATTGTAAAGATTTATTAATATGTATTCATTTTTCCGTGAAAGAGCGTTAAGTATACATCCATGCGTATAAACAAACTTTCGCTTTTATAATATTAGTAGGATTTAGGTCTAGTATAGACGATCTGAAATATATGTAAATTATAAAATTTGTTTTATTAACTTATATTCATTTCCAGTACCTGGGTTATCTGGTTGATAATAATGAACTACAAACATGTAGTCTCCGGGTGATGGGGCTTTTGATTCTATCTTTACTGGTTCAGATTGTGGTGAAAGGTAAACAACTATTGTAGAATTGTCTAAAATCGGCGGCCTGAGCTCTCGGTCTCCGCCCGTACCAGCTTCTATTTCAACCTTAATGTTAAATTAAAAAAAAATGTTTTAGAAACTTGTTAAAGAAATAAACGCAATAAGGCTCTATTTTTTTTAAAGCTTTTATTTAACTTGCAACGTATGTTTGTTCGGGTGGAAACTTACAACTCAATTTTGCACCTGAGATTTTGCATACATATGTATATCGGATAACAATGCAATATTATGATGATATGGAACTGATATGATGATGGAGCTGGAAGGTGGCCATAGGAACTCCATCATAAAACGATATAACCGCATTGAGTTCGGGCTCGTTTGATTCGTTTTGACGAGTACTTTGTGTCTAGTGGGATACATTTGACTTATTTAAAATTTATTATATGTTAGTATACCCTATATGTAAATTAAAATACCTTCTTAGAATCGACAGCTGTAGAGAATATGGCGGGGCTGCAGCGACCATCGAGACGCAGGCAATAGGGTCGTGGTGTTATATAGTCTAGATGCCATTCAGATTCCGGTATCGCTATGATTGATTTAATACCAGCAAGAGAGCCGGTATCACCCTATAATAAAAACATTTGAATATATATTTGAATTTTGTAAAAGCTAATTATAATATAAACGGTATTTTTACAAGCTGTCACAAATATGTAATAAGCGTGTTATTTTCTTCTCTTATTGTATTGTAGTCAAACTTACAAGCTGTTAATTAATATTTTACTTACGTCCAAATAAACAACGTTGTTAGGTTCTTGCACATTGAAAACAAATATTTTTGCAGATACATCGACTACAACTTGTCTGCAAGGCGCCGTGTAGGGGCAGTCGTTTAAATTAGCCAATGCGCTAGACTCTGGTCCATCTCCAGATTGGAACCTCACAGTGACCACTCCTCTAGGTGATAAATCATAATATTCACTGGAATTGGCTTGACTGATCGTTACCGCCGTTCTATTGATTGGTGTAACGTATTCTATTACCATAATATAGGATCCGGTTGGATCTATTTTCATATTGTACTGAAGTTCATTTTGAACGTTGTTAAGAATTGGTATGTCAGTAGGGAATGCACTGTACTCTCTTAATTGCTGAAATAAAATAGTTAAATCACGAATCAGGAACGGATTTTGCGATAGGGCCACATTAAGTTCAAGGGGTTAAAGTCTAAGGGATCTTGCAAGTTTACGCGGCCGAAGTCGCGGAAACAGCTAGTATATTATATTTTTTTATACATCTGAGGTAAACTAAGATGTTTTAAAAGAACAATAGTTTTAGAACAGGGAGGAGATGTGCCTATAAATTGTTTAGGGTCATATTAGTTCACAACTCTATACTTACTTCTGGGTCATCAATATATTCTGTTACAGCCGATATCATTTCAGAAACATTAGTCATGGGACGTCCGTTAACACTAGGATAGGCGAAATGTCTGCAGAGTTTCCTTTCACCTATGATGCATGGCTTATCCACCAATTTTGTCAGTACTGTTGCTTCATAGTAAGATTCTGGTATCAAAACGAAGTAATCCTAAAACATGATTTAAATTTAATTCACAAATCAAATGATATATAGGCGTATGTAAAATATATAAGGATATACGCTTACAATCATAATTTCTTTAGTGGTTTTTATAGTAACGGTCCAATTGCCAGCGTTCATTACGAAGGGCGCTGGTGCATTTCCTTTCTCTACCACAACGGTGATGAGTTGAGGTTGAATGGTCGGTCTCAAATACACGTTGAATCTGTAAATGATTCCCAGAGTCAAGCGTACAAAATAGACATACAATCTATGTGTTTTTACTATACTCAAACCAGAGATAGTTCAAAGTATTCGTGCATTTTTGTCCTTGAAATTTACAAAAATCTACAAAACTTTGTGCAGTTACGTAAAGTCCCCCGCCACACTACAAGATCATTTAAATGAAGCTATGTTTGGCTCCGGCATTATAAAAGTGCATGCGTATTATTTCTCTAAATTAAATCATTCTTGTTTGTTGCTCATATAATTTCCGTGAAATTTAATTATTACGTTCTTTTTACCTTTGTTGCGTTTCTAACACACTTTCTGGAGTTATTATAATACTGGCGGTTACTGGATCTTTAAGGGGGTTCGCATACTTTAACACCATACGATAGAGCGACGACTTCCCAATATGGACTACGTTTATTACTTCGTTCTGAAATAAAATATACATAATTGTAATTCCAGGAAAGAAGAAGACGCATCAATAGAGACCTTTGCCTAGCAGCGGGAAACAATGGACTAAGTATAAAAAAAATGTAAACAAAATGTGAAATCAGTGCATATCTACACGAATTTATCATCATGATCAAACAAATTATACAAGATGATTAACTTATTGATCTCTGAAACTACCATAATCTACGTGAAAATATTTGTTGTTGTAATGGTTTAAGAATATAAAGGACCAAAATAATTTAAATAATGCTTTGTTGCCCTACTTGAGTTATCAATATCTTTATATATATAATTCTTCTGTACATATGTATGTTACTGAATTCTTCCTAAGCGGCTGGACAGATTTGAATGAATTTTTTTGTATGCATTTGGGTGGCGCTCTGGATGGTTTAGATTCGCAAATCATCCCGGCAGATAGCGCTGCAGTAGGTTATTTATCTATACTAATATACGGAACGGGAACAGGTATAGTAAGTAACCCCACCTTCGGCCCAGGCCAACGTGTGCCAGCTTCGTTAGTATACCAATAAATAATTTGTCAAACAAACCTGCAGCACTGAGAAAACAACATATCCTTTCCACGAGTAACCAGGGAATACTTCCTCAGAGTTTCTGTACCTAACAGGTCCAGATTGCGTCAGCCCTTCTTCCACCTCATATTGAAACTGGTGCAGAGTGGGGAAGTTATTGACTCCCAATTTCATTGATGTAACTTTTTATTATTTCTAAGTTAATTGATTTTCATATTAATGGATATCACACAATTTGCATGCCAGTGTATGGCTAATTGTAGCGAACTATTTTATTTTTAATGTACACCAATGTAAACCTACAGTTTTGCAAATAAAAATGATTTGATTTGATGATTTGATTAGCAACGCGTCCACGAGCTTTCTAGTAGTGCAGTTGTCACTAGGAACAATCCGGCCTGGCAATGATGACGCTTTCTTGTTTTCATGTATTTATTTTTAAATTTAAGTCAGGCATCTTCTTGTTGTGATGTAAATATTTATTATTTGAATTCCCGTAATTTATTAGGTTCTAACATAATATACATTATTCAAGTTATAATAAGACTATATCAAAATTCCGGCATAACGAAATCTTCTATATAAATTAAAGCTAAAGGTCACCTATCAAAAAATCTCGAAAACCACGGGACGTACAAAGATGAAATTTGTTGCGGAGGTAGTTAATAATTAGTAGACATCCGCTACGAACGAATCTTTCGATAGGGCCAGATTAAGGGAGTTTTTTTTATGTTACAAGGGGCAAACGAGCATGCGGTTCACATAACTGACTACAAGAACCCATGGACAGCTGTACAACCAGAAGGCTAGCAGATTTGGTTGTGAATATATTGATTTTACAACGAGGTAGCCTTATTTTAAATTTGTAGCGATTTGTTTCACATTTTAATGAGAAAGTAATTTATCACAGAATAGTTTTTTTTTTTTAATTCTAACCGGCTCTGATTATAGTAATACGTGCACGGTTAACGATCTTATTAAACAGGAAACCGATGATGGACGGACGGATAGCGTTCAGTGATCCACTTTGGATCAGAACATGAACAATTAACCGACTTAGCCGAGTTATCTGACCGTATTCTTTAACCGCCCACAATGAACTATCAAATCGATTGTATCAAGACTTATATATCGCCGCAAAATAAGTAAACTCTTTACAAAAATATTAATTTTCATATTTAAACTGCAGAAAATTACTTTAATTTTAAAAATAAAGATTTAAAAAAAAATAAGGTATGTTTCTGAATAGTTTAGATAAGAACATTATCATCAAAATAATTTAACAGTTTTGGCCCTACGCTACTAAAACCTCCTGGCTGGCACTATATAGCTAAGCTTATAACTTAATAATCACTAAAGAAGTGGGTGTGAAGATGGGCGGTTGGGGCACAAATTGGACCCTTTAAAATTTTGGCTTGTACCTTTAGTTTTGAGACGTAGAGCTTTATTCGAGTTTTAAATGAAGAATTAATTCATCACGAGTGTCCGTATTCAATTTACGATGCTCTCTAGAGTCGTCACGCAACTGTCTGTAGTGTTGTGATCGCCACGCTTATTTGATCTCTGAGATAGTCTCTTAAACACAAACTAATAGCAAACTATTTTAACGTTTGTAATAAACGGAATACATTATTAAGAGATTAAAATGAATAAACTCCTCTATAATCTTACTTATCCTATTTAAAATTTTTAAGATAAAATACATTTTTAATTATTAAAAAGAAAATATAAATATTTAGAAATAAAAAATAGCGGCGCAATGACCAAAGCAATCTTTCTTGCTTTGTTATTTAATATTTTTCTTCTTTGTTGTAGTGGTTTCTGTTTTTAATCGTTTAGTCTATGTTAATAGTTTTTAAATTTGAAATTAGCTCTACTTTAAAAAAGATATTAATTATAAGTAAAGAATTGGTTTCTAATATATAAGTAGCTTTTGTCTAAAAGAAATTCTGGCTTTACTGTTGACTCCATAGTAAATGTAAAATATTTTTTGATATTTATTTAGAATAGACAAATTATACATTAATAATAAATGTCCTAGAAAAACAATTGTATCCATGGTAGACCTACACCTAAGGTTAATGCGTAGGTTCTGATATAGGTCAGTTAGTTGGCTTTATGATTCATGGGAGAGCTGCGTTACCTCGTTGGATAGCAATGCTAATCCTTTGACCGAGGTACGAGCCAGCCTTTGGATCCCTCGTAACCTCTATTAGGCGCGACGATATGCCTTTAAGCAGATCTATCTATATATTAATAGGCGAGGAAAAATTTTCGGTACCTTTTTACGAAAATTTCGCGCACGGATATGAGTATGAAATTTGGTACAATGATAGTTCATTTAGAGGATTGTGCGTAAATGTCAATATTTTTATAAAATATGCTCTATTATATATTAACTTATTGAAATAAAATCACAGTCACACCAAATTTAAAAGCTTACACAACATATGTACATCTTATATATAAAATTCTCGTGTCACAATATTAGTTACCCTACTCCGAAACGGCTTGACCGATTTTTATTAAAATTTATATGCAAATTTAGTAGGTCTGAGAATTGGTTACTATCTATTTTTCATACTCCTAAGTGATAAGGGTGGCTCACGCGGACGAAGTCGCTGGCTACAGCTAGTATTATTATATGATTGTGTGAAAGCGTTAATATGACAACCGTGACAAATAATAAATAATAATAATAATAAAATGTTTTATTACCAGAATTGTACAAATTCCAAATATACATTACATTCAAAAACTTAACCGCTAACATACACTTTGAAACGAGCTGTGTCATAATTCCATAGATTTAAGTGTTTGTTGGCACAAATTCAGGCTATTTGATATGAGTTTATTTATAAAATATATATAAAGATTATATAATATGTAACTAATAATAATTGGTATTTACAAACTAAAATTGTATAATCTATATACACCTAATGTGTATTATATGAATGTATATAAAGTGATTTTCTTCCATCCTCACTGGTGTGGAGTACCGATAATTAAGACATTTACTTGTAAATATTATAATATTTTTATAAATCTAATATAAATTTAGCTAGCAATAGTAACACATATAAAATTATGGTCTTGCTAATAATCATTATTTTGAAAATTTAACAAATATTAAAATAAGAAATTGTTATTAGTTATTTAACATTAGGCAAAGGCTTAATTTTTTTTATCAAACGAATGTATGTATGTGTGTAACTATAATATTTGTTTAAGAAATATAGGCTAGCTGTACCTAAAATATAATAGTATGCATTTAGATTATATGTTAGATAGGAACCTTCTATGCCAGAGGTGGACAACCTTTTGGCAAGCTTGGGCCACATCTTTAAAAAATGTTAAAAAATTAGATGTTGATGGGCCATACTTGTAAAAGGTGTCTAGTTATATATTTATGCAGGGAGAAATTAAAATTGATGTTAAAAAAGCTAATTTTTTTATTTTTCTCCTCAATACACCTCTTTACAGGCTCACTGAACCATGCCGGATAAGTATATTTACCAACTCTTTTAAGTGGAGTATTATTAGAAATTATATTGTGCAATATTGTATAAAATAAATGCAACATTACATCTATATCATCAACATTTAATACGTTTCCCCAATTTATATTCTCTAATTCAAATTTACACTTTTCTATATCACACCTTTTAAAGTTTAGTATCTTATCTTTTCTGTTTAATAAAGGTTCCCGTTTCAGAGCACTTTCAATTTTAACTTTAAAAGACGGATGATGTCTATCTGGATTTAATAAAGCCTCAACTTCATTTAATACCAATGAAGTTTGTGGAAGGTCAGTGAGAAACAAATCCAGGATACGATCATTTACATTGTGTATAAAATTACACTGGTTAAGATTACCGAGAGCAATCGTATCTAAAAGAAATTTAGTTTTGTAGTCCATATTTTCGGTGTTTTGATTAATTAAAGAAATATTACTAGGATACCAATGCAAATGGGGTACATTAAAATCCCCTACGATAATTATCTTATCCATTGGATCTAAATTTACTAAATTATCTTGCATTTTTAGAAAAAAAGAGTCTAGAGTATCCTTTACAAGGTCAGGGGGAAGATATACAAGGCACATATGTAGTAGAAATCTTATAATAGCAGCCACCCGCACTGAGCGAGAGAACGCGATTTTGACTGCCGCACCTGCGAGAAGTCACGTATGTGGCTTGTTCGACCTCATAACGCAGTTAACGTGTTAATAACGATACTGTTAACAGATTAAGTGCCATGGAATATAGACAGAATATATAGACTTTTGCGATGATTTAATAATGGGTATATTTACGTTATTGTTCGTAAGTATGTGAATGGCAGATAATAGTACAGGAGTAGAAAAAAAATATAATAAAATAATGTCCACTGAAAAAACGAAACGCAAACATTTTTATCCGACCATATTAGAAGAAAATTAAATTTTATCACAATTTAAAAACATAATATTGCTCCCATTTTAATCGTATAATATGCATGCATGTATCAAATTCTTGTCTTGCTTCAAACCTTAACTTTTGAATATATGTTGTTATAATGAATATGTAGGTAGGAGCAAAATGCCCCGTGATTGTAACGGCTATTACAAGTTAGTGAGAATACAGCTATATTAAAGTCGTGTGTCTTTTCTTTGTCTCCGTCAAATATTTCCTAAATAACAGTTGGCGACGAGGTTACCTTACGCGTGTGATAATGGAAAAAGTATCTGTTGGATTATTGACGGTTTTTAATCACGAAACACACGAATGGGATATGCAATATGAATATATTACATTATTAAAATAAAACCACACGCACACCAATGCCAAACGACTTTGATTTATGATTGACATGTATTGGATGATGTGAAAACGTAATCGTTACAACCGTATGATATATTTATCTTTTACTGTGTTATAGTGGTAAAAATATATTTTCTTTTTAATTTATTTAAAAAAAGAGGAAATGACGCAATTTTGAATGATAGAACAATATAGTATGTTTTAGTTGATATATTATTTAGTTAAGGAATTATCTGTAATATATTAACTAAGAATTAACTAAGTGAGAACAATTAAACAAAGAAAAAATAAATTAGCATTGTTTTGAAGTAAATAAAAAAATGTTTTAATTAAGCATAAATTTACGGTTTTAATTAAATCCTTTTTCTTTTAATTAAATCCTTCCATTCCAGCCGATTCACGGTGGAATGACAAAGATTTTTTAATATACCGTGAAATTCCAATACGTATATTGGATTTTATGGTGTAATTTGAATTTCATTTATGTCTTTATGTCCCTTTATAGGGAGGTAATAAAGAATGGCTTTCATTTTTTTTTTAAATTTAAAAGAATATTAGGAATACTTTTTAGGTATGTCTAATATTCCCTTTCCCCCTCCTACTAAGCTTAAATTAAAAGCTTGTATTAGGACAACATTTAAATTATTATCAATTAAAGTGTAATCCTTTAAAAGGCAAAAATATTAGTTAAATAGTTGTAATTGAGACTTCATTTTATATAATTTGCTTAATAGCAAAAAGGATCAAATTAAAATTATTAAATCAAATAATCTTTTATTCTTAAAAAGGGGAAAAGTGACTTCAAATTGTCAGAACTCGACCAAGGTGAAATGGGACCACATAGAAAACACCAGCTTGCAAACAAAAAAGAAAATCATCAAAATTGCTTCACCCAGTCAAAAGTTCTGAGGTAACAAACATAAAAAAAAAGTTTAATTGAGAAAAATCTATTTTAAGTTAATTTAGATTATTAAAGGTTAAAAAAGTGTTAAAAGAAGTGATCAAATTCGCATCACAATCCTGCACTGGAGTAACGGATGTGGAGAACAAGACCGCAAAGCTAAAGTGGGAAAGGGCTGGGTACAAATGGACTTGGAAGTCAATCAATGGCCACCAACAACTTACTTGAGTCACATTTGATCTTTGTAATATTGCTAACTCTCTACATTCTTTTCATTAGAGTTTCTAGATATGTAGCTCTTTTAAATTGCGGTATAAATTAATATTAAAAAAATAAAACTGGCAGGCCAAGGCACTGGTGGGGTGATGATTTAGTTTCTCAGAAAAAATTTCTTCTGTTTAGAAGTTTTAAAGGTGAAAAACCTTGGAAAAAATTGTATATAGAAAAGATGTACAGTCAAGTCAAAAATCTCCAAAGACAAAATTTGTTGATTCTTATTGGCTTTTTAATCTATACTAATATATAAAGCTGTAGAGTTTGTTTGTTTGCTTGAACGCGCTACTGGGTACACGGTACTTGAACTACTGGACGATTTGAAAAAAAAAATCGCTGTTAAATAGCCCATTTATCAAAGAAGGCTATATATCATACGCTAAAATTAAATCTATTTTTTAAACTTTCTTAATTTTATTCTTTCATAAGAACTCTCTCCTGGCAGTAAGAAACACAACCAAAAAAGAATTAACGAAATCGTTCCAGCCGTTCTCGTATGATGCTATGACCAATGAAAATTGGAATTGAACTTTATATATATAATATACCTATAAATAAATATAATTGTTACGCTTCCTTATTTAATTGTTATTCAAGACATTATTGCAATGTTAATACGAACTTTTATTAACATTAGAGCGCAATAAAAACAATATAAAGTATTTAAGATAACCATCTGTCTTATAAGGCAATGAAATATAACTAATGCTAAGTAAATCGCTACATAAAAGCAATCGTGCGAATGTACGGGAATAATCTATATATAAAATTAAATTAAGTGACTACCGACGCCCATGGACAACTACAACACCAGAGGGCTCGCAGATGCGTTGCCGGCCTTTGAGAAATGAGGAACCGGCTTTCGGTCATCAAATTATACGACGTTACACGTCACGTCAAAAACATAACTAAATTAATAAACGATTCTATAAATTGTGCTTATAAGTTGAAACTGTTACAAGTCACTAATGTTTAACATAGTGCCGAGAAGAACCACAAAAATTCCTGGTTTAGATACTGTTCTTTGTTTCATTTAATATTTGCTAATAGTCAACAAAATTTCTTTAGATATAAAGAAGCATTTCTCAGTTGCTCCACAATCTCAGTTGGCAAAACAATACACTCCAGTTACTTTTCGATGCGAACCACCGCCGGCAGCACCTTTCGCACAACTGTACTGGCTAAAGAACGGCGCTCCAGTTGTGGTGGACGACAATGTGCAAGTGTCAAAGGAAGGCGAATTGTTCATCAAACAGGCATCTTTATTGGTAAGTTGAAGGTATATATAGGCCATGGAAGTTAACATATTTCCAATAAGTAGAGATCGCCGGCCGGTCGAAATTCGGCCACAAATGTTTAGATTTGCGTACCATATGCTTATTTCAAGATATGTACATTTTGAAAATCTTAGTAGGATATATATTTCACAATTTAATCACTTTAAATTTCATAATAAATTACTATTATTATCAAAATACATAGTTAATTAGTCATTATTGTCACGACTACTCTTTGCAACCACCCATTAAAATGTATACATGTGTGTATAAATCGTTTGGCATCGGTGTGCGTGAGGTGTAATTTTAATAATTTAATATATTTATAATGCATATTTTATAAAAATATTCACATTTGCACACGTTCCTTATCTAAACTATAACTGTGCCAAATTTCATACTCCTCCGTCCGCGCTATTTTCGTAAAATGTTACTTCTATCAATTTTAAAATAAAACAGACTATAGCTTTTACTAATATATAGATTTTCAATAATAATAACAACAAACTAATACAAAATATACTAGTCATGGTAATTAGTAAGAAGCACTCTACAGATAATAGCCAGTACGAAAGACTGACTGACGATCTTGTTACTAATCTTACTTCCTCAATTGTAAGGCGATAATGAAATTAGTACACGACGATGCCCTTACTATGTGACGTTGGTATTTTAGTTCTATTGGCTTAGCTGCTTATTCATACTCTAAGCTTATACTTTTTAAATAAAGCGAGCGAAGCCACGGTTAAAAGTAAAGTACAAAAGGTAGTCCAATGTTTTATTCAAATACGTTCACAGTAGGTCTAGACTAAAAGGGTTTTCAGGATATGGCAAACTACACCTGCGTCGCGGAGAATCTCGCCGGCAAGAGAATGTCCGAGCCCGCACTTCTCACGGTTTTCGGTGAGTGGAAATTTAATATTGCATTTCAATTCCACCCTTGGAGCACGTGAATTCTTTATTTCCATTGTACAGACCTACAAAAGACTGCACAATTTACTTCTCGTGCCTTTAATAATGTATTCCTTCTTCAATATACTATGAGTTCTCTTGTAGGGTATATTCGGCTTCGTCTTGAGCTTTATTACCACTCAAAGAAAGTAAAAATTACTAATGAATTCATCTTTACTATAATGTTATAAATGTGAAAGTAGCTCATGCTTAATGCGCTGAAACAATATTGATAAATTTATGGCATAGGGATAGATTAGATCTTTTTGAAGGACATAGGTTACTAGATGTAGCGAAAATGAAATTTAAAAGGAGTAAAATAGGGGTCGAAAGTTTGAGAGAAGAATATAAACGTGAAATAGCTAAATTTGCGAATGTAGTCGCAGACAGTAGCCAGTTTTATATAGATCTTTGTACGCAGTAAATGGTGGATGGAGTGCTTGGTCAGTATGGGGGGATTGCTTTTGTGAAGGCCAAGTACGAGGAGGGGCAGAAGGACGTGGTAGACGACGGGTCAGGTCTTGTACTGCACCGCGGCCTCTGAACGGAGGTCAACCCTGCATTGGACCTAGCGTACAAAGGACTCAAGATTGTCTTGATTGCGATTTGGGTAAGATCATTAATTTGGGCTTGATCAATTATATTTGCAAATGTGTTAAGCATCACCAATCTCCCCTTTAACTTCCTATAGGACTTATACCGGAGCCAGACATAGCTTCATTTGAATGATTATTTCCCTGATAATGTAGTGTGCCCGAGGACTTTATGTAGCAGCGCAAAGTTTTGTAGAACTTTGTAGTCTTCAAGGACAAAAAAGGTACAAACATTTTGAGCTATGTCTGGCTCCGGCATTAGCTAAGTTACGTTAGTAATATCTTAGAAATTGTTATGAAGTAAATAGTGATAAACTATAGATGAGCGGTCAGCAACGCGTGGTCTCTTTGGGGCTTTCTTCTCTTTCATCTTTTTAACTGCAACAAAAACGTGACTGTTGTTTTATGTGTTTTTAAATGGCCATCTAATTCTCGCGTGAATAAGAAGTTATGTCGTGATCTACTAAAATTTAGCATTTTTAACATCGTGTATTATAATGGAACACCTTCATTTCTGTCCAGCCCTTTTCCCATCATTTGAGGTCGGGTCCCCTCACATTTTTGGGTTGTCTTCTCTGATACCTGGGCTCTCTAAGGATCTCTTATATACATTTAAATAATTTTAATGAAACGCTTATTTCCAAAAATATATACATTTTATTAGTGTGGCCCGTCTACATCTAATTGCTTAATGATGTGGCCCGCTTGTATCCCATTTTTTACCAATATGGTCCTTGTTTACCAAAAGGTTCTTGCTAATGATAAAAAACGCTAAACTATTATTTATTCCTTTTGTTTGTATCAAACGCTTGGTCAATGACTCTGAAATAACGATATGAATTTTGACAATTGTTGTAGATGTATACGTTGACAGTTTGGACGAGTTGGCCGATGAATCGTCAGACGTGATATTAGGTATGTATTGGTAAAAATGCTCAATATTTTAGTCAGCTATGTACTATACGTTATATGGACTCCTAATGATAGAAGTTCTGAAAACTTCACATCTGTAGCTTAACGTCAGAATTCCGTTTTACTGGCAACTTGCCCTTTGCACCAATTTATTTCATTACGACAAACTTTCTCGCTTCGGTTCACCTTCGCTCTATTCTAAGTATTGATTATATTTCTACATTCGAACACGGTGCAATATTTCAAGAAGTTTGATGTATTATAACAAATTCTTCAATCAACTTCAAAAGTTGTGGTCCGATTTTGCTCAAAATAATTTTCCTACTGAGTTTTTTTGAGCATGAAAAACTGCAAGTTACTACATCTAACAGTTGGGAGATCCTAGTTGGGGGAAAGTGAACCTTCACGGATGGACGGACAGAGCGAAACTCTAAGGGTTCCGATTCTACAGGATTACAGAACCCTAAAAACAAAATTATAGAATTTAAAAATTGATTACAAACTTTATTATAAACTTGTCTCAACCTTAGAGTATACAAAAGCATAGCGTGATTACATACACTCTAAGGTCACGTGAATAAAAAGGAATGAGTAGATAGTTAAGAAAACTAACAAAGATTTTATTATTATTATTATGCAAAATTTTATATTTAATTTTTTAGTTGTTTCAATCGATGGGACCCTAGTTCCTAATGATAAAAGCTTTCTTCGGGTGATTTTGTCCTAGGTCGCTGGTCTCAATGGTCGGAATGGTCTCGTTGTGACTCAGACTGTCTTCACACACGCCGAAGACGATGTATAACAAGTACCGCCTGTCTTGGAAAAGACTATCAGGTTGCACAATGCCCTCTATGCGTCCGTACGTCTAAATCCGATATTATTCACGATGGCAAGTACTTAAATTAAATATTTGTCTTAACTCAATCACCACTTCACCATCACACCATCAATCGTTACTTTCCTTTTAGAATTATAACCGACTTTTATATTTGTTGATTTCACTAACTTAAATTTATTATAGTTAACAATATTTCTGTACCTTTCTGTTCTTTTTCATAATCATCATATGTGCTACATTTAGTTGGATTTTTTACATTGGTCATTAAGCATTATATGTATCCCTGTTATTAGCCGATTAAGTAACAAATAATTGATAGAATCAGGCGTTACTTTGCGGAAATCCATGACATGACAACATAGACTCTACAAAGTTTATTCGTAATGTTTATGAATTACCTTTGTAGAGTCTATCTCCTGATGATGCTTCGGTGTCGAAGCGAAACGTGCGTTGAGGCACATCAGAAAGTCAGTGTAGTGCTGTGCTTTGGTGGCGGATTCGGTTGGAAGAATGGGGAGGAGGTCTACGTCCGAAGACGGACACACTAAAGGCTGTCATAGATAGATAGATAATGTTTTTAATCAGGAATAATCCTCAATATGGACACGGACAAAATAGAGGGTGTTAGGTAGTTATAAAATGAATTTGATTTCAATGAATGAATCGTGCAAGAAATCTCCGGCGGGACTAAAGCGCAGCCAGAATTCAACAATTTTCATTTTCAATTTTATTCTCACAATTCTGGTTTAGACTTTCCCTATTATATTGAGTCTTTGTGTGTTGGAATTACTTTTATGCAGCTTTTTACATTTAATTCAAGAGTAAAGCTTTTTTTAATTACTTTTCATTTTATATTTTTTATGTAATATGTTTTTTAGTTTAATTTAGAATTAGTTTATTTATTAAGTATATTGTTTTTCTTTTTAATATTTTTTTTTTTAAGTTCATTCTAAATATTATAGCAATACTTAGAATTATTGGTGAAGTGATAAAAAAAACTCATTTTATATTTTTGTTATGTAAAATGTTTTTTAGTTTAATTTAGAATTAGTTTATTTATTAAGTATATTGTTTTTCTTTTTAATATTTTTTTTTTAAGTTCATTCTAAATATTATAGCAATACTTAGAATTATTGGTGAAGTGATAAAAAAAACTCACTCGCAATGTAGTTCGGTGGCGAGCTTGATCTCGGGGCTGGTCCAAAGGCTTGTTTCAGTGCCTCCGTTAACGTCTCTATCTCGACGCTTGTTTTCATCGAAGGTGGAGACTCTTCAATTTTCTCGTTTCCCCGATCTTCCATCAGATTAGGGTCTTTTTCTGTCTTTATGGTAGTGTACTGTTCATTTTCGTCGGACATACTGATCCAGTTCTGAACTTGCGGTGTCGTATCTTCCAGAACTTCGTCCGTGTCGTCTTCGTCAAGCCGCGCCATTTCTAATCGGATCTTTGCCAGCTTAACTGCCGCTAGAGCCTGTTCTAGTTCAAGACTAGCTTCTAGGACTCTTCTCTTGGCTGCGGTTCTTGATGATCGAACCGATCTCGTTCGGCTTGAAGTTCCCGGCACTAACGTTAACGCAGATCTTGTTAACGTCGGTTGTGCTGACTGTTCTGGGTTCTTCAGATGTTCTGCCGATGGTTCAGTCGGCGCAACTTCCCTGTTCGACCTGGTGCTTGTTGCCATGCTTTCGTTGGTGCGTGTGGTTCCTGAAGACATTGTCACTGTGTTGTCTGAAGCCGCTGTAGACCCTTTGAACTCGGTGCGTTCGCTCGATTGTTCTGCCGAGGCGGTCTGTTCGGTTGCTCTCGACGGCGAAAGCGGAGTCCGAATTTTGTATTTATTTTAATTTTAATTGTAATTATTTTAATTTTAAAAATAATTTTGTATTTATTTTCTTTTAAATTTTTAACTTTAAAATATAATGTAACTTTACTATGCACCTGGTTTACTGCAACCTCCTCGCCGTCGGCAAGAATTTTAAATTATTGTATCCCAATCTTGTATTTCTTAAATTATGTTTAAATCGTTACTGTTATATTTATTGTAAACTTGTTTTTAAACTTTTAATTTCGTAACTTAATTTTGTATTTATTGTTTTATTTGTATTTATTGCTTAATTTTATAATTGTGAATTAGTTATTTTAAAAATGTTTAAACATAAGAAAAGAAATGTACTACAATTAAGAAAAGAGGGAAAAGAGCAACCCTAAAAGACAATAGACCATGCCGCAAAAAAACACTCTGCACAGCGGAAAAAAGAGAATGGTCCCAAACCAATCAAAACAAAGATTCTTGCCATGCAAGAAGGGAAGAGACGGCAAAAAAAAAAAAAAAAAAAAAAAAAAAAAAAAAAACCTAACCTAACCTAACCTAACCTAACCTAACCCAACCTAACCTAACCTAACCTAACCCAACCTAACCTAACCTAACCTAACCTAACCTAACCTAACCTAACCTAACCTAACCTAACCTAACCTAACCTAATATAGATAGTAAATGATTATAAAAGATTTATATATTACTATTATTGGGCAACCATAAGAGGACAACACCATTCAGGAGTTATTATATCTCACAATATATAATATAAGAACAAGGTACTAGCATAACGTTCCGCTTGACGGTCGTTGAGATCGCGTAGTGGAACGCATTATGAGTAGCAATTAGAGACCGATGACATTGTCAACTTGACAAGTGAGAAATACAATTACGTAAAGTGGACGAGCGAGGAAGTATTAATTTGAATATCGATGTTATTTATTACAAAAATTACCGTATTTTTTGGGATACCAAGTTAATTTTCACTAAATTAAAATATTATCTAACTATGTTCCGGCTTCTAGTTTTTATGTTGAAGCATTAATTTTTCATAATAAAAGCTTAGGAATTACGAAGTTGCGCCAGATTAGACTAATGTAACTCAGGCTTTATTGACCTAGACAATAGACATAGACATTAAACAGTAAAAGCGCAGAGTCCAGTGGGCATTGCACGTGTGTCCAATCAAAACAGATTGCACTTATACATGAAAAATTAAAAGTAATCCATAAATTACAGAAGACTAGTTCCAAGTTAAAATGATTCAACCAGCAACACATGTACTTTTTGATATGGATGGTCTACTTTTAAGTACGAGTGATATGATGGACTAGACCTTTATACCGACGTTCATATAAAATTATAATTTCATAAAACATACGAGTAGTGTCACGTTTTATGGAAAAGGCAGAAAGGAGATTGATTAACTGACTAATAGCAAACGATTTTGAGTCTAACTGGCCCGTTGGCGCAGTAGGCAGTAACCCTATCTTCCGCTCGGGGGTCGTGAGTCCGATTCCCACCTTGAGTCTGGGTGTATTATCTATATTTGTATTTATATATTTCTAAAAAAAAGATATTTGTGTATAACAGCCGTCTGTTACCTATAACACAGGCATTAAGTTGTCTACCTTAGGAACGGACTTCCGTGTGTCATAAAGTCCTGTATATATTTATTTATTTGATTCAAAATTTGGGCAAGACAACGTCTACCTGATCCGCTAGTAAAAAATAAAAGTGCAAAAAATCATTTATTTATACTTACATATAAAAACGATTCCTTGACTGAATGAGTGGTATTTTCCAATCATCAAAAGCTGGTACATGCTTTTGATAAAAAGATTTATTAGTCACATTTTTTTTTATTGCTTTCAATTGTTGGCGTTGTTGTCATCTTCAAAGAAGGCGAGTAGAGCCACTGCCGACAGCTAGTCTATCTACAAAAGAATAGAATAAAAGACGGGAAATTATTAATGAAATGCAATCACCTTGTAAGCATTTGGTGAAATAGTTTTTCATAGTAAATACAGAAGTTGATACGCCTCAGTATTTCTGTAAAATTGTCAGTGGGTGTACACCTCAACATTGTTATATCAACCATGGGATAAATTGCATCGTGTGTGTAGAGCTTAACTCGTCTCAAATATAATGCACAATTTGCATTATATTTGAAACGAGAGACCTACAAAAAACTCTTTCTCAATACGTTAATTTATCAGTCACTTTCTTATCAAACTTTAATCAGCGCATGGTAAAGCAGGCACTTATGCTTACTGAATATACGTAAAGAATTCACTTCAGCATTTCAATATAAAAGTCAGTGGGCGCACACCTTAACGTGCTTATATCATCTATAAGATAAATTACATCGTGGGTATAGAGCTTAGCCCATCTTAGGTTAGGCACAATGAGTATAATAAACTCTTTCTCAATATATGTATTAACTTATCAGTCACTTTCTTATCAGGCATTAATCAGAGCATGGTAAAGGCAAGGCAAAAAGCACTTATACTTACTTCTTCTTCCTAACGTTATCCCGGTTTAGTTACTACTAGACTAAACGGACCCTGGCACCATCAATGTCCACAAACCCAAATAAAATGCGTAATTCATCTTATTTGTATAAAATTTACCTTAAATACAAATCTAGCACAGCACTACACTGACTTTCCGATGTGCCTCAACGCACGTTTCGCTTCAACACCGAAGCATCATCAGGAGATAGATTCTAAAGAGAGACAGAGAGACAAAGGTTATTTGTAAAGTCTGTGTAGTGTGTGTTTAGAAGTGGAAAGTCAGTATAGTGCTGTGTTTTGGCGGCGGATTCGGTGGTGTGGGTTTCATATTTACTCGCGGATTTAAGCAAAGTAGTGTAGTATTTCATGCATATCATGGATTTCTGCAAAGTAACGCCTGATCCTTTAAAAGACATATAAGTTCTATAATCAAGTTTCAAGCGTAGTTAAAACCATAATAGCACAGTAGTTAGGAGGTATAAAGTATGGAATGGATTCTGTAAGGTATTCGGTTGAATTCTCGTTGAACTAAAGTCGCACCCACACCTAGTAAAAACTTTACATACGGAAATATTGGCCACATTTTAAATTATTCTTGTTATCCTTTGTTTTATTTCATACTAGCTGTACCCCGCGACTTTGTTCGTGTGGTTTCATTAAATTTTGAAGGTTTTAATTTTTTTATATGGAACCCTAAATATTTCTTTAAAACTAAAGTATCCTTTGTTATTTCTAATATCAGCTATATATCAGAGAAAGTGTCGTTAAAATCGGCCCAGACGTTTCAGACATTAGCGATTCATGAGGAAGGTTTACATGTATAATACATATTATATTATAGTAGATAAAAGACGAGAATTTGAATGATTTGCAACGTGATGTATTTTTATTGCGCTAACATTGCGTGCTAGCCAGCGCACCTTACCCTATGAGATAGATCAAAATAATGTGACACGAAAGTATATACCTTAAAAAGATCTATAAAAAATCGAGCGATGGTATATGCCTATAACCCACAGTAACCAGTTTTTATTTTTACATATTACAAAAAAATAATTAACAATTTCCTCCAAGGCATTCTCCGTTTATGGGAGACGCGGTGAAATATTTCGTAAGAAAACAAGAACGCGGTGTCGTTACAGAGATAATGTTGCTGTTTCTTATTAATTTTTTTAATGTTACGGGTATACATTTTTTATTAGTCTTATAAATTAGGGATGATTACATTCAAAAAAATAACATAACGTCTCCATAATATGGGCTATAAAAACATTTTCACAAATAATGCATTATTTGTGTAAATGTTTTTATAAACATGATATTAAGCCTTAATGTAAAACTATTTTTAAATCCCTGAATGATAAGAGTGGCCCACGTGAACAGAGTCACGGGGTACAGCTAGTCTAAATATAATTTCCAAAAAACAGCTTACCAAAAGAAATACCTAACAAAGCTGAATCTGGGTCTCTCTCCACATATTCCCGCTCCTGCTTGATCATCTTTTCTAGAGCCGTCTGTGAACCACAGAAGGTTCCCAGAGCGAACTTCGGGAATGGAACCCACGATTTGTCTTCACTCACGATTTTATAATAATATAATAGTATTAAATTGTTAAATTTGACTGTTCAATTATTAACAGCCCTGCATAGTATCAAATGATCAATTTGAAGCCGAATTTGTATAATGTGTGTATTGAACATATAAAACACATTAAAGAGTCAATTAATTTCGTAACTATGCAGTTTGGTTACTTTTCCTAAAAATGCATTTTTTTTCGAAGTTTGTGCTATCATGTGATATTCTGTTGGGGGAGGCTGACATTTCCCATAAAAACCATAAGTTATGGGGTTCTAAAGTTTTCGAATTATGAATGCTACAATAGGACATTTTGGAGCACGCCGACGTCAATGTTAACATTATAGACACATGTATATGCATTTCAGCGTTAAAAACAACAAAAAAATAGCCGCGAAGCGGCCAGGGCTCGCCCGTCAGCTTCTAACCCATCCGTAACAGAGTTACATTTCGCGTGGAATGTCAGCCTCCCCGACCATTTAACGAAGCCACTTAAATAAATTATATTGTAATAAAATGAATATATCATAGCCATGCATATGTGCTTTACTAGGTTACTCGCGGCTAAGTCTTCACTGAACTGAGCCAACTTTGATGTACGTGGGGTAATATGGATTGCATAAACGCTAGTTTTACACATTACAGTGTAATTTAAGATGTAATGTTATTTAAATTTTGACAATTGTCACAACAAATTTTTAAGGAATCTTCTATCCACTATAGTAGAGAGATAGATAGCTGTAGATTTAAAAGTTAGCTGACTTCAGACATACTTGGCTAATTCGTTAAGAAAGAACCTAAAATAGGCTTTCAAGTAATATTTCAACCAAAAACCAAAAAATAATTTACATTTGATTCACGTGTATCTATATAAGTAACGGAATTTTTTAATGTAATTTTAAGCAACTTTTAGATTCTATTTTTTTTAATATATCACAAGGGCCAATTTGCAGGCTGTTCATAACGTGATTGACTACAAACGCCCACCATCTGCACCACCAGAAGGCTTGCAGATGCTTTGCCGGCCTTTATTAAGGGGTCTAGGCCACCGGGAAGTCTCACAAACCGAACGAAACGTGACAACAATATCATCACTTGAAATGACAGCATTGCTACCACTTCAGGCCGATCTTATGTGAGAAAGAGGTAGAGAAAGACGATCTTAAGAGGATGTGCGGATTTGCATTCACTTCACTATATTTGCTTTCTACATCTTGACTGTCAGTTAGTCCAGCATGAGAGGAGTATTGGTTCCACTGCAATATCTACTTTCATATTTGTTCAAACAAGAACTAGAGTGAAGAAATTATTTAGATTGATGATTAACGACGTCAGTAATAGTTTCGACTTAAAAATAGAAGGACTAAAATCTATGTCCCTGAAATTTTTATTTAAATTATTTAGCAACTAGTATAAAAATTCCACTAAACTTTATTAAAACTTGAATGAGTACTCTGCATTATCCCTTCGTCTTTATTAATAGGGGTAGCTTTTGTATTATATTGAAAAAGTACCAGCACTTTAAAATCGAACAACGTTAAGTTAACTATGAAAGAAAAAAACTGTTCGTACGTCGAAATACGATTCATAGTTTTTGCGTCAAAGTTTAACAAGGCAAAAAACCCAAACAACAACAAAGTCGCCGTGATTGTTTTTAAGTATCAAAATCAAAATTTATTTCAATTTAAGACACCCAGACTTACTTTACTTAAATTTAAGAAATAATATTACGAATACGAAGTATGTACACTCAAAGCGGTTGATTATTCGAGGCATTGACTGTTATTTATTTTGGGTCAATCGGTTGTTCGCGTTCTCGCATGTCCCCTAATACGTTCGCCTGGAGATTAGAAAGTGCGATTGATATTATTAAATCCATGTGCTTAATGTGTGTGATTTACTAGATCAACATGCACACACACACAATAACATTGTGTGTTACATTAACTTGTCTGTATGGCCGATGTTATCATTTAATAATAATGGCCTAACGACTGTCACGAATTTGTAGAAAGTCACACATTTTGTAACGAACCGTAAACAATAATAAATGGAACAGTAATGTTGTAAGTTCCATATTAGTGTTATCAAAGTATAATGAACAATTGACCCTGTTCTAAGACAGATGTTACTTGTCCGGACATAGGCTCGAACAAATTGTATTCATGAAATAACTTAGATGCTCAATGCTTTAGTTGGTTCATTGTTCAATGGATGAAAGGAGCTTCCTTTGTATTATCTTGGCCGTTAAGGTACAGATACATTTTGAATATTGAATACTTTAAAGTGACTTCACTTTCTTTCTTCTGACAAATCAAATTTTCTAGGCTCTTTATGTCGTCATTTATACGTCATTTCATAGTGTAAAGGATTATATGAATGATGATAATGTTCGGGAATAAATTGCTCTAACAAAATCTGTATTATTGTCATAATAAAAAGTAGCCTACTAAGTTGGTTGCGGGTACTTCTCAGTGTAGGTCGCGAGGAACCATTGCAAACTCAGCTTTTAAGACGAAAATTTTTTCACTGAATTCTTATAAATAATGATTTTAGAAAATAAATATACATATGACGTTCATAAGTGCTTACAAAAGTATATGTGAAGAAACGCTTTTGACTTCGACATGATTTTTAATTAAGACAATTTATGTTAATGAATGTAAAGAAACTTATGGAAAGTTACAGTACATAATAGATTTTGATGATAAATAGTACATTTAAAACGATAACGAGGGCATAAATTAGTTGTATTTAAATGTTGTCCAAGTATTAAATAATTATGAAGACGAAATGAGTGGCCTCGCTGTAAGGCAAAAAGGTTTTTGTTCGGAAATGGGAACAAATTCTATACTTGAAATGGTTTTGACATTCATTGCTTTAGATCACTGTTCTGTTTAACAAAATATTCCTTTATGCTTTATATGTATAGATACGTGCCGAATATTTGAATATGTAAATTGGACTTAAAGCTTTGTTTGTTTGGTGCACTTACTTCCTTATATTGCCTATGTATAATTTAGAATCGCTTAGAACCTTAGACAATAGTGATTGTTACAAACTTTGTACATAGTTAAAACGTAAAAGCGAAAACATTAATAATTAGGACAATAATAGCTTAACGGATAATGCCTTAAGGAACAAGTTATTTGTGTGGTTACATTGTAATGTAGTGGTTTATACTTGATAAGTAAGTTTAAAGAATTTCTTTATACTTATATCGTTAAAGTTAGGCATTAGAGGCCATAGCACGAACATTTCGAACCGTTCGAGTCGAAGAGTCGACTTTGAAAATATGTGCCTGACCCTCAGCGGCCCCTCTCTTATGTCGGAGCCAGGAATAGCTCAAAGTATTTGTACATTTTTGTCATTGAAGAGTACAAAGTACTACAAAACTTTACGCAGCTACACATAGGCTCCGTCCACACTACATGACCATTGCATTGATCATTCAAATGAAGCTATGTCTGGCTCCGGCATTAGTGTCAACGCGGATTGCATTAGCATGTTTGAATTGCATTAAAAGCGTGACACGATAAAGACTTGCCTCCTGTGGGCCTGGCACGAACATTTTCATGTCAAATACAGTCGACTCTTCGACTTGGAACGGTTTATAATGTTCGTGCTAGGGCCTCAAAACAATTTTGAAAAAAAAAGTTCTCCCATTTCAATTACAGAAAGTTCTCTTCGCATCTTCCCTTCTCTTCAAATGTGGTGTTAAAATAACTATGATGTTATAGGATTTTATCGCGATGTTTGGGATTCCTTTTTGAAAAACTTTGAATTGTGGCTGATTCGATATGTCAAATTGACAGTCAAAAATTCTGTCTTCGATACACTCGAAAACTAGAATGTTCGTCATCTATCTATATAAAGAGCTTTATCAAAAAGAGAACACATTTGGAAGTCCGCTATAAATACAAGTTTAACCGAAGTGAAACACTCGATCGGAACAAACTGACAATCATTACTGACCAAGTGACCACGAACCAGTTTAATTAACAAAAAAAACAATAAAGACTCGTTTTTGAATGGAATTAAGTCCAAGGTTGCACGTTCAAAGAAAATGTGATAATGTAGAGTTGATATTAAAACATTGGAACTAAACATTCATAATGTAGGCACGTGTGTACATATGTATAGACTATGTCATGACTCAGTTCAGTCAATTTAAGCCATCAACGTACTTAACAGACCTTTTTCAAAAACAAGCTGTACCGTGTTGCTTCGCTCAAGCTATTTCCCTATGAAACGTACAGATTAAGGTGTCACTTTATTTTGACACTTAGTTGGCTGCGACTTGGTTCATGTAAAAATGTGAGAGCCTTTTTTAACGGTTGTCTACTAAGTACAGGGCAACCTCGATTTAACAAATCGGAGGGGAACAAGAAAATATTCGTTATATCAAGTAATTCGTTGGACTGAGGTTTGTTATGTTGAGGTTAGGTTGGTCTAAAATTCGTTAAAAGAGGTAAAAGAATAGTTTTATTGTATACTACGAATCACATACTATAAGATTAAGAGTTATATATTGGTGGGATCTTTATATAAAGGTTTTGGGTTGACAAAATTCGTTATAAAGAGGTTGATCGCAAAAATTTTCGCATTGTAAAGGTATATTTTATATTGACTCTTAAGTACAATTCAAGGGGATTGTCCTTAAGAGTTTGTTAAATCGAGGAAGTCGTTATATTGAGGTACGTTATATTAAGGTTGCAGTGTATAAACTACCTCCTTATCAAGTTTAATATTTATTCATCCCGCAGTTTTCGAGAGTTCGTGTTAAATGACCTTTCGCTAAATATATATCTAAACTAATATAGTATAAAGCTAAGGAATTTTTTTTTGTTTGCTTGCTTGAACACGCAAATCTCCGGAACTAATTAATGCTCCGATTTGAAAAGTCTTTCAGTGTATATCATCACGCTAAAATTTTTCACCTAATTTTACGCGAACGATCTTGCGGGTAGCAACTAATTAACTATGAACTTGTTGGCAAATTTCATCTTTGTTCATCCCGCCTTTTTCGAGATATATTAAAAAAAACCTTTGTAGAAACAATTAAAGTACCCAGTTAACAAATGTTAAACATTTCTATTTTCGCTTGAGAGTCGCGAGCAAGTATTTGGTACTTAACCGCAAATTGTCAAGTGTCCGTTCAATAAAGTCGCCATTGAAATTGTTAAAGTTTCGTATCATACTACCTTAAGTATTGCCGTCAATAATGTTAAAGCAGCCGTAAAGTAATACTTGACAGGGATAATTTTACAGCAGATGGGTGAATAATAAGGTACTCAGTTCGATTCTTGTTCCAAGAAAATGATGAAAGAGACAAATTGATATAGTGTTATTCGTTTCTTAATTCTTCTTCCTAAAAAGTATTAGGAAGAGTCGTAAGTAATGTGTATATATATGAGGAGGTCGTGGCCTAATCAGCGGTCGGCATTTGAGTCGATCACTAGGTTAAGTTGTTGCTGCGACCAGGTGATAGATGGGTGACCCTCAGTTAAAGACACAAATATATGTTACTAATGGTGAAAAAAGCCCAATCCCATATTATGTACCCCGCGAGTTCTTTAGCGTGGTGTCAGTGATTTTGTTTAATTTTGAGGGTTTTCATTTTTTTGTGCGGATCCTTAATTACTTTTCTAAAACGAAAGTAGCCTCAGTCCTCAATGTTGCAACATTAGATATCTGCTAGTGAAAGTTCCTTCGAAAACAATCCAGCCGTTTCGGATATTACCTGAACAAAAAGACAGACAACATTTCTTTCAATCATGTTTTCTTTATACATATACATACATACATACATACCTATAAGTAAATGTAATTAGTAAAATAATTTTATATTGTCTTTCTAAATTGACACTTCAATTTTAAACATAGTTGGTATAGATATATTCGAAATTTGACATGTTTACCTTATATGCAAGTTACGACTTTAAATTAAAATAAAATTTGGCCTTTGAATTAATATTCGATATTACCAATATCTATTACTAATATATAATATTAATATATATAAATTACACGTCACGTTGTTTGTCCGCGATGGACTCTTAAACTACTTTAATCAAATCTGCACACCGTGTGCAGTTTGATCCAACTTGAAAGAAAGGATAGCTTACAGTTGGGCAGGACAACGTCTGCCGGGTCCGTAAGCATACATAGAAAATACATCCAGACTCGAGATGGGAATCGAACCCACAACCCACAGAGCGAAAAGTAGTCACTGCCAAATGCGCCAACAGGCCAGTCATATCTATATCTATACTGTATAAAGCTGAAGAGTTTGTTTGTTTGCTTGAACGCGCGAATCTTAGGAACCACTGGTCCGATTTGAAATAATTCCTTCAGCGTTAGATAGTCCATTTATCGGGAAAGACCGACGAAATTGCGGGTAACAACAAATGTTGCTACTTAAAACGTATATCCTATTAAGTAGCAACATTTATTAAGTATATCTTATAGGTTATATTATGTTATATTTTTTCTATATGAGTACTAATTACTATTTAATCGGTGATTGTCAACAGAGACCGCCATCGTCGTCGCTGTCGTACGGCGGCGCGGTCAACGACGACGTCCGTTCCCCGGGTTCTGGTGGTACTCCCGGACCCCTCAGTCAGCCCCCGCCACAAACCCTCGACGCGACAGATCCAGGTAAGCCCATCATCCTTTTATTATAAGGACAGCCGGTGCACTTAAGTGACTACTAACAGCTATAATCATCTTCCCCGATTCGCGACGACGGAGGCGTCAATCAACTTACGTCCGATAACTCCTTCACACAAGGTATCCGCGGATTCGGTCTCACAGGAGGCTATTTAATAATTACGATTAACAACAAACAGATACTTTTTACGAATTTCGGATTAAATTAAATTACGAATATCGGAATTGAAATAGAAGATTAAAGTAAATGTTGAATCGGTTCTACATATTTTTTATTTTTTTTTTAATTAGCCCATACTGTCCCACAGCTGGGCAAAGGCCTCCCCACTCTTAGACCACTCTCCTCTGTCTAGAGCTAAACCAATCCACTCCTTTCCCGCAAAGGCGTCCAAGTCGTCGCGCCACCTCTTCCTCGGTCTCGACTGATATATTACCATTTGGTTGTTTTTAACCCTCTACTGTAAAGCTGGGAATTTGGGGTTGCAAAAACTTACGTGTGAGGTATCGATATATATTTGTATTATAACGGGCGTCTGTTACCTACAAAGCAGACATTAATTGTTTGCTTTAGGAACAGACGTCCTTATGTCATATGGTCCTATATATTTATTTATTATATTTATATGTAGGCTCCCACCAGTGGCCGCTGACGACCAGGTAGGTCGAGGAAGAGGTGGCAAAACGGCTTGGGCGCCTTTGCGGGAAAGAAAAGGTGGGTCAGGAAATGCAGGTGTGGTTGGAAAAGGGGGAGGCCTTTGCCCAGCAATGGGACAGTATAGGCTAATAAAAAATAAATAAAAAATATGTAGCGTACTCATTTATCAAATGCCGGCAACGTATCTGCGAGCTTTCTTCTAGTTAGTGTATTTGTCCATTGGCAATGAATATGTACAAACACTTTGAGCTATGTCTACCTCCGGCATTATAAATGTAATTTTCAATAACTATGCTTTTCTTATTAGTAGAGCCAAATACGTCATTGGTTAAAAATACAAAATTATCTCAAATCAATTTTCGTTTCATGAATATACGTTCATTTGGAAGACGAAAAATCACCGCTCCGTCAATAGGAGCGATTGTGTATACAAAATCATAGAGGATCGTTTAAAATAGATAATTTAAACTTCCCGTGCGAGTTTAATGAGATATACAGAACGGTTTATTTTGGCTCGCATGACAGACGGACAGACAGGGTAAATACGTAACGTAAACGATGCGTGTATTATTTATATCACCTGCATGAACGGTGGGCAGCCATTGCTGCTTAGAATTTATTTGAACTTCCACGCCCACGGTCGTAAAATGTCGAAATTATTCGCAATATGCTAGTATTTCAGTCAGTGGAAATTCAGACTGCTTTATACTTTAGATGACTGGCCCGTTGGCGCAGCGGCCTTAATGACGAGTTTAGGCCACCGGGAAGACTCACAAACCGAACGAAACGCGACAACAACACCATCACTAGAGGTGACTTAGACACTACTAGAAGGTTTGCAGATGTGTTGCTGGCCTTTGAAAAATTCGTATGCTTTTTTTTAACAAGGCGCAAACGAGCAGGCGGCTTTCACATAAGTGACTACCGACAGCCATAGACAAATGCAACACCAGAGGGTTCGCAGATGCGTTGCCGGCCTTTGAAGACTGGGTATGCTCTTTTCCTTGAAAGTACTCCTAATGATTTCGTCGCATTTTCCATATGATGACACACAAATTATTTCGAAAATTAATGTTAGCACATGCTAAGTGCTTACATAGGCAAAGTCGCGTGTTTAAGGCAGTGGTCGATATACATATATATGTCAGTGGATTTGTGATTACAAATAACGCACGCTTTCAATTAAGCTAATTGAAGGGTCGCCGTTGTTGCGGCTGATATTTTTCCTACTGATAAATTAAATTGCTTTTAAAAGATATTATAATCATCATATAGTACTAATTAATCCATCCTTCTGTAGCGGCCGCTACATAACAAGATGGCAATGATGTAGAGTGGAAAAGGTTACACCAAAGCAAACTAGATGGCGCTGTAGCATAACGACGACCGCAGTACAAAGACTGAAAATCTCCATACAAACTAACTCACGCTAGCGAAGTTTCTACTTACGATTACTATATATAGACCTACCGACGATATTGCATAATATTTTTTTCCACGGTGGCAAGCCAAGCATATCGTGTACCTAATAGTCATCGTAGGGATAGGCATAAGGTATCACATCCCGTATATATTATACGCTTACAATTAATTTTCTTAATCTGTTTTTTTTTGTCACCAAAGCGATAAAATAAGAACATTCCTTGTGGAAAAAAATTCGATTAACCTTACTTCTTTAGATTGTAATTTTATAAGTAAAAAAAATCATTAACCAGTATTTTTTCAAAGTATAATATATGAAAAAGTCTTACAAAGTCTGAAAAACTCTTTACCTGACTAAAGAAGTCAGACAGATACAAATTAGAAGATTTCGGGCTGAGATTTTTTCCACAAGGGTTTGGTTATAATTTACACCCTGAATGTGACATTTATCACCATTTTCTTAATTCTGTATAGTTACCTCAATATCAACGCGTATAGTATATCTTCATAGGACATCCGTACAAAATAAAAAAACAGCATAATGGCGCCGAATGAAACAAAAATCGCCCAATGGTTTTTTACTCTAATATATTTTTCAAATACCAAGTCTTACACGCATATGTAATGAACCCTTTTACTTCATTCTTTATTTACGTTTTATTATTTAAGTTAAGAGCAAGATCAAACGATATAATTATCTTTAGGCATACTTTGGATATATGTCCTTATATCATTAGTAGACTTAATTCCACCTAAGCCAACAATCCTGCCCCGACACACGTATCAGAGCATCAATGGCCGTTTGACGAGAATAGGCACGAGCACTGTCATCGCAGCCTTAAATTAGTGCAAATTAATTTGTACGCACCTTAATGTCCAGAAGCTTGAAGGAACTTACGTCCACGCCAGTCGGCAGGGCATAACCCGCTTTCCTGATTACATCCGCCGACACTGTGTCCATCATAACAATGCGACGAGTGTGACGCTCTTCTCTAAGGACACCAACCACCTTCCATGCTCCCGTCCGCAGTTGAGGATTTAACCTCTGAAGATAGCGGAGACACGTACTAGTGTCTTGGCGGGTGATGTTTCGTGTTTTCCAAGCCATTTTGACTGGCTTTGGGAGATCCCTAGCGGTTATGACCCGCAGAGTCACTCCCTCCACCGTCCTACCGTCCAATCCCTTTAACCAGGTAGCGGCCCGCTCACCATCACAAGTGACATGGAGGGCGCCGGCCACTACATTGGTCATGTCGATGATAGGCAAGGGGTCTGGAGTCGTTTCCAGCAACTCGAAGACGAGATCCTGAATATCCGGCACCATCCCCTGGACTATCCCGACCTTTGGAAAGCCGTCAGCGACGATAGCCATCTTCGAAAACGTTTGTATAGGAAATACATAAATAAAGCTGAATAAACAAATAATAAATACATAGATACACTAATAACTCATCGTTTTTATCATCTTCCATAGAAAGACTTTCTAAGGAATAAACGAAAATAAATCTTATACTATTCTGTATAATCGTTTATGAACAAAGCATATTTTCGTAGACGATTTTATAGAATCATGATGGTTTTTTTACACAGGATTAACAAAAGTTTAAGATTAATCAGGTCCTTTTTAAAAGTATGTCTAAAACTGCCGCAGTGAATACTCCGACAAAGGTTCATCAACCGGTTTTATCTCATAGTTAAAATCTCATAGAAATCGAATATGCTTTGCCTAAACTATTCCGGACAAACAGAATAGCAAACCTAAAATAATTACTATAGACTTTTTACTAGAGAAAATTATTTTGATATTACAGACGAAACTTAAATTTTATTTATGTGTACATAAAGAAAAGACAACATAGACTTTCTATATTTGATTTTCTATAAAATAAATACTTCTTTATAGTACATAGTCATATACGAGGACCATCAATTAATTATTTACAAATACAGAAAACTGTACAGCAAAATCCGCACAGAGATATCTTTACAATTAATACAATAATACCTGGGTTGCTCGAATTTTTCTTTGAGGCTTTTGTGTTCTAAATAAAGTTCGTGCTTTTGTAGGGGTCGGCAAACTGTGGAACACGAACCACGTGCGGCTCTTTTTATGTAAAGTTGCCCTTAGTTCCATACGAAAATATATGATTATATAATAATACCCTAATTTGTTTTGAAAAAAACACTACTTATGTACGAAAAAGTAGATATTTTTCTTATGAATAAATAGATTAGTTTTTTATCAAAAAATGTATATGCGACTATTATTTATTGTCGGTATGAAAACCTTTTGTGGCTATTTAAAAACCTTTTAATATACTAAATTCTTATTTTTAGCTCTTTCGACTCAAAAGGTTGCCAACCCCTGAGCTATCGCATCGTCTTCAGCTATCTGAAGACGATGCGATAGCGAAGTGTCCTATGACACTTCTTAGACATCAATATGTTTGATCCCACGTTCGTACGAACTAATTTCGGTCGCATCGCGTAATTGCGTTTTATTATGACGACGCCTTATAGTACAATATTTACCATTTTTTACGTCCTCTATCAATGCCCATGCCTCTAGAAAATTGAATGCCCGTTCACAACAAAATTATAACTTGATTCTGTTAGACTCCATAAATTCCTTCACGTTCGGTTCATCAGAGATTCTCACAGAATCGAGCATTTAATAATTCGAATGATCATAATGCGAGCACTGTATCCGTTCGTATTTTTTTTTCTACATATAATACATAAATAAAATTAAAGAAGATATTATGTCACATAAGGGGGGATTAGAAATGTAACAAGGCTGCTGGCCGTGCTCGCGGCCGCGGGCCCGCGCTACAGCTCGCGCATCGTGCACACCCACGCTGGTGAGCTCCGACACCAAACACCGCAACCTTCACACCGTACACTTCACTTCTTACACCGCACACTGCACTCATCACATCGCACACCACACACTGCGCACAGGACACCACACGACGCTCACTCTTAGAACAAAAATTAAATATATACAAGAGCAACTTAACAGAGACGTGATTTTTTTGAGGCAAGTATTAATCTGTAGCTACTATAATTTGTATTTTATGATTAAAATAAAGTTATAGATAAACGTTTTAATACAAATTGACTCATTATTCATCAATGATGGGTCATTAAGTAAATCATATTACTTGGGGTTGGGAAGATAATCGGCCGTCGATATTAAGACGAGATTACCTTTCTAATTGATGTGTAAATAGGGCAAACCAATTATATCTTATAGCTCTGCGGTCGATGAGAAAATTAATAACCTGCGATTATAACTATCCTCTTAAGTATTCATTTATCATCTAGAAACGTTATCAGTTGGGGTCACGACACACTTGCAGACATCACCTCTGTTTTTGTGAAGTAAATCATTAGCATATCGTTTCTTTACCGTTTTCTGCGGTCAGCAAAAGAATGATGCATCGATATGATACCTACCTTTGAGGTAAATGTAATTTAATAATATTTTAGAGTCTGATAACTGAAATTTGAAGGGACTGATAGCCCTTAAATATTCAGGTGAAACCCCGAACCTATTAAGGTAACTTCCAGCAATTCCTGTTACAAATTAGGTCTACTCGCAAGACATAGGAGACTTTAAAGCATGCCAAGTATTCTCTCTTAAGATTTAATAAACTGATTATACTTTCAAAAGGAGAAATAATGAATTAGATTAGAAGCGAGCATTAGTATAAATTAATAATTTTAAGTTTTTAAAGATTAATTAAGATGACTTTTCTTGAAATTCACATCTTTTATTCAATTATAACATACTTGTAAGTTGTAAGTGTTTTTTAAACAGTGGTAAAAATTTGGCCGAAGCGATTCTAAGTAGTACTCAATTATCGGACATTAACTTACAAGCATCTCATCTAAATACAATAACTAGTCATTTGTCTTCTTTTGTGCTTTAGGATACTGATCCTTGGGAAATTGAAAAGATACTTGTGCAACTTAATTCTAACAACGCTCAAGGATGGGACAATATTCCTACTAGTTTTTTAAAGATGTGTTCAAGTATTTTGGCTTCAATAATAAGCTGTTTGGCAAATATCTGCTTCAGTTCGGGGTTTTTTCAAAGAGCCATAAAAAATCGCTTGTCACTTCAGTGTACAAGAGTGGGAACAGAGTCGATATCAATAATTACAGACCAATATCGGTATTGACTTCCATCTCTAAGATCCTTGAAAAGCGTATGAATAATCGGATAGTAAATTACCTGCAGAAATATTACATTTTAGCTAAAACTCAGTTCTTATTTAGTAAACAAGTATCAACAGAAAACACTGTGATAACATTAACTACTCATATTTTAAGCAATTTAGATAGAGGAAAAAAATGTTTAACACTATTCTTGGATCTTAGAAAGGCATTTGACACAGTCTCTGTTCCTGTAAACAAGTTGGAAAGAATCGGAGTTCGAGATAACTCTCTTAATCTTTTCAGCAGCTATTTGTCAGAACGGACGCAGCGTATTAAAATTAGCCACCATATCAGTGATGAAGAAACCATTAATTATGGGGTTCCCCAAAAAGCGTGCTGGGCCAACACTTTTCTTGATATATATTAATGACCTATGTTATCTTAATATCGTGTCAGGAAAAGTGTTCTCTTATGCTGACGATGTAGCGATAGTCTTCAAAGGTGACTCTTGGAAGGAAGTACATAAACATGCAACTATTGGGCTGATACAAGTTGTAAACTGGCTAATTTCTAATAAATTAACATTAATCCGAATTTATGGATGTAATAACCCAGCCTCTATTACCACAGGTGACAATTATAGAATTGCCCATTTATATCCAAGGTTGACAAGGTTAAGTACCTTGGCATTATGGTGTACCAAAATTTGTCATGGTACGCACATCTCAACTTGGTTTAATCTGGAGTGAGAAAACTTACTTGGATTATTAAAAATCTCCGACATATAGCCACAAAATAATCAACTAATAAGGTTTATATAATTATAACGCAAAGTATTATCGCTTATTATGTAGTTTGAGGTGGGACCTCTATAAGTAGGCTCCTGGAACTTGAGAAAGCTAGAAGTTCTCTCCTGAATGTGACGTATTTTAAGCCTTTCAGATTACCCACTTCTGATCAGTATAATTTTAGAGATCTTTTTTCTTTAAGAAAATAATATATTCCTTTCGCTGTTTTGAAAATGCATAAATCTGTTAGATATGAGCCTAAAGTACTCACAAAAAGACAACATATCTCAGTCATATCCTCTATTAATTCAGAACGATTAAAAACTAGTTTTGGCCGAAAACAATATGGTAGACAAGCGGCGTATATTTATAATAAAA
>JANCMC010013033.1:27610-49169 GCA_024363005.1 Charaxes varanes | reverse complement strand
TATTAATTCAGAACGATTAAAAACTAGTTTTGGCCGAAAACAATATGGTAGACAAGCGGCGTATATTTATAATAAAATAAATAAAATATAAAATTTGTAACCTACGAGTGTCATTGAATATAAAAATAAAATATCACTGGATTATAATATTACAGAAAAACTCTTGGATTAAATGAATAGTAATCATGCCGTAACATTAAAAGTAATAATTTGTAGCACACATATCACACACACAAACATACACACACTCTCTCACACACACACACTCTATTATTTAATTCAAAGTACTAACACGTATTCGCAGAAATGAGCTTGATGTTGGTGTATTAAATAAATAAATAGAAATAAACACATACAAAATATTAGAAATGTGTACTTTTTGAAACATAAAAGTTAATTTGAATTCAAATTATGTATTTGAACACAAAAAAGATTAAAAATTATACTGATGGAAGTAAGTAATATTTTAAAAATTGCCAATTCGAAAGTTTTACGCTTTCAACTGAATGAAGAAATCGCTTTCGCGCACATAACGCAATAAAATTTGTCGTGACCCTTAGAGCAACCCAAATTTGACGGTTACCATTTTTGATGTTTCCGGATTAGGTTTGGGTAAGGTTAATCCCGGAACAATCCAATCAGGCGAGTCCTGACTCCTGGTCGGGAATCCCGGTGTACGGCGTCGTCGAATGGCGTCGTTTCGTTTTGTATAACAAAGGATGTCCAAATTAATAATTGTCGGGAGCCCGGACCGCGTAATTGGCTATATCGAACGGTTCGGTTTGTCCGTTTGTTTTTTTTAATTAATATCCGAAGCGAGAGCGGCGTTTGAGGTTTGTTTGTATTATGCCTTTGTTAGATTGCGAGCTCATTTCGTTTTATTTGTCGCCAATTTCAGCAAGTACATAAATTGTATACTTACTTATATAACTTTTAACTGGTTGAAGATATCGAATGCTGTTCTCCTATTTCTTATGCCATTTCTCCCTGTTCCGCCCTCCACTATAAGTCTCTTATGAATATAATATAATATTTCTGCTCAAGCTGGTTCCTGCACTATCAAATGCGTCCTCCCATATGGTTGTTTCTTCTTTCATTTATTAAAATCAAGTGATTTGCCGTACAATCTTCGATGTTTGTAACTCCCGTCTGTCGTCAAATATTTGAATTAAATTGCTTTACTACTTAACGAGATCTAAAATCACGGTTATGTTAACAATAAACAGAAACGTTGGAATTATTTCGGGGATAGCGAGGCATTATTTAACGTTTCATCCCTTCCGCTCTATCGCCTTTCTGATGTTTTTCATTAAAACCCTGCGGGAGGTAATTCGGGGCTTGTGGTCCGTCGGCTACATCTACGCACGCACAGCCCGACGACCCTTCCAAGCCCCACCTCATTTAGTCCCACACTCAACTATGAATTTTGGTTATCCCGTTTTACTGGCGTAGGATCTCGGCAAATCCCTTATTTAACTATTTTCTACATTTATATAAATGTCTATCTTTTACACGATTCACACGATTTTATTTATTTATTATTTATTTCTAGATATTGGCAATAGGAATAAAAGAAAATCAACATTTTAATTTATTTTACTTTTACTGTTAAAAATCACTTGTTTAAAGATTAAAATAATCAAAAAAATTGTTCTTCTCTAAACGTTCTAAATAAAAGTACGCCACAGCATATGTTTATCTTTTAAGGTTGGCTCAGTATAATCTTTTTTATGCTAATCAAATTTGTACTAAAATAATGCATTATTTCTGAAGGTATTTTTAATAAACAAAATATTAATCCTTATCCGAAAACTACCTTTAAATCTTTAAGTTCAAGAGTGGCACACGCGGACAAAGTCGCGGGGTTCAGCTAGTGTGACATAAAGGACCATACCCTTTCCTTTCATCGATCACAGACTATATATAGCATTTGGTATTAATTTCAACTTTATACGCGACGCGTGCCTAAGAAAAAGGGTTTTGACAGACACACGGACAAAGAGTGACCCTATAAGGGTTCCTTTTCTCCTTTAGAGGGAACCCTAAAATGTTACATTTTTTATTTTTGATACACATTTTTTGCATGCTTTAGCAATTATTGTAAATATTTAGACGGATATAAAAAGTAAGAGTATAAGTAAATTAATTTGTTTAATGTAATGAATTCGGGGCGCACTTGTAACAACCCGCTAGGGTAACGTAAAATCGATGATACCGATATAAACCAATTACTTGAGCGCACTAATCTCAGGAACTACTGGTCTGGTTTGAAAATTTCTTTCAGTGTTAGATAGCCCATTTATCGCGGAGGGCTATAGGCTATATATCATCATGCTAAAAAAGTTTCACCCAATTTTACTCGGACGAAGTCGCGGGTAACAACTAGTTTATAAATATAAATAAAATTTAAGGTTCTGTTTGCAACGTCGAAATGTTTTTTATACTACTTGAATGTAGACTATATTATATACCATACCTACCCATAACAAAGACGCAAGTTAAAATATTTTCGTCCATCTGTCTGTTTATTCCGGATAATCCCCGAAACGGCTGTACCGATTTCGACAGAATTTTCTTGGCAGGTAGCTAATGTCACAAGGAATAAAACAGGCTACTTTAATTTTAGAAAAACGATTTCGCTTCCGTACAAACAATAAAAATCGACAAAATTTTAAAAAAATCAGTGAAATCATGCAGATAAAGTGGCGGGGTACAGCTAGCTAGAAATACTTTAAAATATGCCTAATATTATAGTAAGTTTTTTGAAAAGTTCTCAATTTAGTGTCAGAATAACTTTGAGCGTACATTTAAAGTCCAGTTCACAGGTAAAATGATTTCGTATAAAACTGGGAGAGCACGAGAAAGCAAACAAGGTTACAAATACTCGTTCACTAATCCATATTAGTAGTCATTGGATATGAAAATAAAATGTATGAGAGTTAAAAAAATCCATACTAATATTATAAATGTGAAAGTAGCTGTTTGTTACGTTATCACGCCTTAACGGCTGAACCAATTTTGATGAATTTCAGTCTCAAGATAGATGGAACCTTGGGAATGAACATAAGTTACTTTTTGCCGTTTGACCGTTATTTTTAAGCTAGGAAAATGAAACTTTAATAAATTAGGGTAACATGGAAAAAATTAATCTGTTAAAATTTTAAACATCACCGAATTTGACGCTGAAAAAGTCGCTGCTAAAAGATAGTATGTACAAAATGTTTAAGTTAAGTTACTCATAGACCAGGTGTCCACTTCTAGAAGGCTCGCCCGCGGTCGTCCCAGAAGGCGATGGCTGGCTGGTTATCCTGCACAATGACATGGAAGCTAATAATTTTCAAAATTGTATGCTTTCTACCGAGCAAAGAGGAGAGGGACGTGTCGGAAAACCAAAATATATCATATATTTTGAAAAACCTCTAATAATTACGTCCTAAAGTATATTTGATCATAAAACAAATATCGCAGCAAGTGTGACTAACAAGACGACACTTAACAAATATCCTTATTACGTAGGACAAGCGACAATCGAGGCCCACGATCGGTCGATCTTAGGAATGGGTGCGACAATACCCCAACGGCGGTGGGGATTGAACCGGGTACCTTGTGGGTTTCAGTCTATACCTCCCCCCCTTTCGGTGACAGACGACCGTTCCGATGAGCTTCTGTCGGTTCTCTCGTTGTTGTTAGTTCTGTCTATTCTCTCGTGCATGCTCGGGCCCCTTTCGGGTATATTAGGGCCCCTTTCTGGGATGTTGGGGCCCCTTTCTGGTAGAGCCGGCGCTCGTTCCGGTATAGTGGGCGGGCGATCTGGAGGCCCCATGACCGGTAAAGGTGGGGCTCCGACGTCGGCTGATTTTATAGTTTCACATTAGTTAATGCTATTTAATTAAATTACAATAAAATAGATAATTAATATGTAAATATTATAGCCTTAAAAGTACAAAATGGACGAAAAACAAAACCGTGACGTCACAAATGGTAGCGACTAACAAAATATCACAATTCACAAGACATTTTATAACCAATTTGTGGAATTATACAACTTATCTTTAATACATGTCATTTCTCTTTTTTTAATGAATCTGCCTTTCTTTAAAATTTTATGATATATATGATTATTAAGCTAGTGACATACCTTCTCTCTGTGACTTGATGAACTCCATATTGATGTCACGACCATTTGAAAATCTTGATCGTCCCCACGTGGGGGCATTAAGTTGTCTACCTTAGGAACAGACGTCCGTGTGTCATATAGTCCTGTATATATTTATTTATTTGTTTAAAAAAAATGAAAAAAAAATACTATGGTTAATATGGTGGTTAAGTATTACTAATTTTCTAATTTTCCGCGCAATTTTCCTGATCTCTCCTCTCCTGACAATAACAAACACAACAAAAAGAGAATGAGCGAAATCGGTCCAGCCGTTCACTGTGCTATGTAAATAAGTATGTTTTATTTATTTAAACATTTAAATAAAACTATATATACATAAGACATATATTCGACTAGTCCGTAGGCGCAGTGGGCAGTGAACTTGCCTTCCGCTCCGTGGGTCGTGGCTTCGATTCCCGCCTCGAGTCTGTATGTATTATCTGTACGTATTTATATATTTCTATAAAAAAAATGTGAATAACAAGCGTCAATGTCTCATGTAGTCCTGTATATATATATTTTATTTATAATGTATAAATATATCATTCGGCTTTTACCTATAGCGTAAGCATATATTGCCTACGATAAAGCCAGACGATCGTGTTTGTATATGGATATATAATCCAGAAGTTTTTAAGCAAGAGGACAAAGTCATGGGATTATACAAGTATAGCACAACGCTAAACATAAAGAGACTCAGAAGGGTCATGAAAAATTAAGGTATGGATTGAAATCCGTAAGGTACCCGGTTTAAACCCCAACGCCGTTGGGGTATTGTCGCACCCACTCCTAATACAAGCCTTAAATTTAAGCTTAGTAGGAGGGGGAAAAGGGAATATTAGACATACCTAAAAAAGTATTCCTAATATTCTTTAAAAAAAAATGTTAAACTTGCGCTTTTGCAATTAGTAAAAAAATAATAATTTCGACTTTACAAAAAGACACTTTAATATTATTTATATGTATATATACATTATATACGCTATCCAATATTGCAACTTGTCTTCAATTGACTGGACCAATCCTTAGATATGTTATCTAATGTTTAATCTAGTTAATTAAAAATATATGTAATTACACACAATTATAATACTACAAAAATGTAACGATTTTTCAGGGTCAATCGGTTCGTAAACTATACATACATAAATGTTAATATGATAACGTATTATTTATACGGCGCCTATAATGAACTCTACCCTAAAGAAGCAATAACATTCGAATCTTTTGCTGTATCTCTTATCTATATGTTAATACACGAAGCGATAACTTTTGATACCGTTTTACGAAAATTATGCTCTCCTGAGCATGAAATTTGGAACAATCATAGTTTATATAAAGGAGGGTTTTTTTTGTGGGGAAACCCGGTACGGGTACTATGATGTAACATTAAAATAAGTTTGTATTTTAAACATATTTGTAAAAAAATGTATATGGTAAAAAGGTTCTTTTTTGTAAACACTAAAAATAATTAAAAAGTGACCCCCCTGGAGCCCTCACAATCTCACGACTAATATCTCTCAGTGGCATTAATCGGGACCAACTATTTTCCACACTTTTCGAAGCACGGAGGAAGTCGAATATTTGAAAAAAACAATGTTAGAATTGGTCACCCATCTATCACCCGGCCGCGGTAAGATTTGCTTAACCTAGTGATCGACTCAAGTGCCGGCTACTGATTAACCTACGAGCTCCTCTTGCAAATCTATGGGAAATGTGACATAAGAGGACATATATTTTGTTTGCGTACATTTGGTCGTTTGTCCTCAGTTCTATAAAAGAAAACTTCATCTTCCTTAGATTTTACACAGCTTCAAGGGACTGCAGACTTTAGTATTTTGTATTAATTTAAAGTTTTTAGCTCTACGAGTACCTTATAAAAAGAGTCTTGACAGACAGACAGACGGACAACAAAGTGATCCTTATTTTCTTTGATAATACGGAACCCTAAAAAGCAGCAAGGCTGGCCCGTTGGCGCAGTGGGCAGTGACCCTGCTTTCTGCTCCGGGGGTCGTGGGTTCGATTCCCACCTCGAGTCCTCTACTTCCCTCTATCCCCTGGGGAAGAGACAGAGAGAGTTGCGCCCCGGCTTCACTTGTTCGTGTACACACACGCACACAGCATACGGCATTTCGTTGACGATTTCTGCGATTTCGCAGTACCCGTAATTTTCGTAAGCCGCGTTATGGAACTTACGTTCCAACAACGTATTTTTCTGTGATATCCACTCAATATCACATGTTCTTGAATAAATAAATGAGTTCTAATTCGACGTTCAAAGACTGAAGTTCATATAAAGCGATACACTAAATCTTTGACACAATTTCGAGTCCGACGCTTTTGTGTTTAAACTCTTTAATATTTCAAAGCTTTTGATACAATCTAGCGCTAAAGGTCAAACATTTAAAATGTATCAAGATTTTGTACTAGGCTCTATTGTCATATATATAGGTTAAAAAGTGACTGACAAAAAAAAATTAAAACAACACAAATCCGTGTTTCCAAAATATGTCATCATGATTGCAGTTCTTTTGGTAAACCAAACCGAACGAATCCCCACTTTGTGACAGCGCGTCCAAGTGTCTCACCAGTGCTTCTGTCTCATGCAAGATCTTCATAAAGTGGCGGCAATGCTGTCCTGTCAAATGTTGGCATTGTTGTACCGTTTCGTTCGGTTTGCGAGAGTCCCCGGTGGCCTACTTGCGCCTTGTATAGTTGCAAGCGATGGGCCGGCATGAAGTACTGCTTCGCCCTGTTGAGGACACCAAGCTTTTTGAAGCCTAATTTAGCCTTCTCTTCCAAGTTACCGCAGAACTGAACGTCACTCGATATGTCGACTCCCAGTATCCCGATGCTGGCTGAGGCCACCAGGGAAGTGTTCAGGAATCGAGGAGACACGACGAAGAGGGACTTTTTAGCGGTGAATATAATAATATATTATTTATTTGTAATCAAAAGATATTACAATGCAGCAAAAAAACATATTTAAGCAACAAATACGCTACTATACTAGATATTAGGATGGACTCTAATGATGAGATGAGGCACGTGTTTAATTATATTATTCCTAAAATACTGATATTCTGAAGAGCACCAAATTAAATAATAAATTATGCACTAGTACAAATAGACAATGTAATAATAAATGAAGTAGCTCATTTGAGTGAATGAATGCGTCAATGGAAAAATCTGGAATAGCTGAAATGGAAAAGTTTCTTTTTATTTATTTTTATAATATAAAAAGATACTCCGTATTTTTAATTTTACTAAAGAAACTGTCTAGTCTTGAACCGTGTACTTTTGTCGACTAATGTTTTTTTCTGTAGCCATGGTGTGTGCTAAAGGTGGTATAGGTGGTAATTTTTCCCATTTCGGATATTGAAATTTCTTGATGAATGATTATTGCAGAAATTTCAGCATACAGAGTGAAATTATAGCCGTACTTCACGCAATGGGAATACAGTGGTGAAATTAAGTAGTCAATTCAATCAATAAACTAGAGATTCGGCAACAAATCTTTAGATTTGAGGAGACGTACAAAATTTTAATACTTTGCAAAACGACATTGTTATATTTGACTATTACACACACGGCCATCATGACCACGCTTCGACAAATTAACTCAAAATGTATACACGTGTGCGTAAATCATTCGGCATTGGTGTGCGTGAGGTTTTATTTTAATAATTTCATATATTAATAAAACATATTTCATATAAATATTAGCATTCTCAAACCATCGTCTATATAAACTATAATTGTGCCAAATTTCAAACTCCTCCGTTAGCGCAATTTTCGTAAAACGGCATCCAAAATTTTCGCTTCACATATTGATGTATAGATACTATCAAATCCGGCAGACGTTGTCCTACTCGAACGTTGCTTGCTTAGGTAATAAATAAAATTATTGTAAATAAATTGAGACAAAGAACTCTCCTTTATTTTGAGTTGGACTAAATTACAGGTACTAACGAAATTTGACAAAAATCGGTATGGTTCGGTTTACCGCGAACATACATAACAAGCGCGTTCCACCGTAGACCGCATCTACACTTTATCAAGTGTGACTGCGGTCAAGCGCTTGCCTATCTCCAATAATAAAAAAAATAAAATCGTTTCTACCGTTCGGGAGCTATGATGCAACGGACAGAGACACACACACACACAAAAACGCGCGCGCGCGCGCGCGCACACACGCACGCACGAACGCATAGGCAGACAGACCTGTCAAACTTATAACACCCTTTTTTGCATCAGGGCTTAATTAGAACAAAACAGCAAACCAAATATAATGTAAACGTTTGCCTTATCGCTGAAACTTGGAAATGAGACACCAAAAAATAATATTTCACGATAAAAAGACGCGTCGGTGTACTGTTACCACACAACACATTGTACATAGTCTTGTTGAAACCGTCAACATATACGAGTGTTGTTGAAATTGCTTGGAGTATATCACAAGTGTTACAAATAAACCAGTAAATGGTCACATCCTCAATTTGACCAATCGGTCAGCATTCGCTAATGGTGATTCTGTCAAGGGTCATAGATTTAGTTGACCGTGGATGGCGGGGGCACCGCACGAGCGCTGGGCCAACCAGCTCGAGTACTTGCTCTCTTGTCTCGGTTACGCTGTAGGTATTGGTAATCTTTGGAGGTTTCCGTATCTATGTTACAGAAATGGTGGTGGTAAGTATGGGATTTTTATATTTTTAATGCTCTATTTAAGAAAAGATTCTAAACCGGTATTTTCATGTTCGCAACTAAAAATAATATGCACTTCAATACCTAAATAGTCATCTTGGTATTCACCAAGGAACTATTTTTCCAAGAAAAATTCCATCTCACGTGTCCCATATAAAGAATCATTATTTACAATTCCTTTATTAATTTTGCTTGCATGTGGTTAAGAGAATATTGGTGTTACATTAAGCATTCGTTCGTATTCACTGCCAAGAGTTGGCGTACAAACTGTTAATTAATTAAATAAAAAATTTAATTTATACAATATCAAAGATTATACATAGATGAAAAAAATAAAAGTGCATAAAATAAACTTAGAGTTTATTTTAGTCATAATTAAAATAATAATAATGCAAATATTGTAATACAGTTAATTAAATTATTAAAGAAAATAACTATCAGTATTAATAAATCCTTTACTACATACAATTTTACTAATAAAAAAAATTGAATTGCCTGTGTTACATACCGTTCCGTCTAAATGAAATAATGATTTAATTATGAAATTTTCGATCAGGAAATGAAACTAAATTGTTTTTATTTATTAAATAAAAGGTAGTCGAGGTATACCTTATTATCAATATACACATTTCAAAAGTTGTTTACTAATATTTAAAACGTGAACTAACAAGTTATACAGCCTTGTACCATCTGCCATATTAAAACTATGTCGTCATCCTAATTTTCGTACGATTAACAAAGAGTAAAGGTAGAAATAAACTGGATTTTAAATTACGTCAATTTCTACCTCGTATATGTGTGCAAAATATAAGTTCACGTTGTTTGAAGATGTAATCAAAAAATTATACCTAAACTATTCAAGTTCATTTACTTTAATAAATTAAGAGGATGAATTTTTCTTTGTCAAATGTAGTCGAACTAACTTTTGCATATTGGACAAAACCTCTGTGGTTTATAAAGTGCAATTTAACGATGTCTTATAATGTATTTTGTGACAAAATTAAAATAAATATATATATGAAACAGTTTACGATAGTTTGTAAGTAATTCTAATATGTAATGACTACATGCCATTTGCATATTTCAGGTGCATTCCTAATACCATACTTTCTGACTCTGGTTATATGTGGAATTCCTCTGGTATATTTGGAAACTTTGCTGGGACAATTCGCAAGTGCAGGATGTATTTCGGTGTTCAATATAAATCCCTTGTTCAAAGGTAAGTATTTATATATCCAAATAAAATTTTTAAATTTACGTAAAGATTTTTAATGGTGTCCATTTTCTATTGAAACCTTTTATGTGTTGTTACGTACATATTGTGAGTCTTTCTGGTCTTTGAATCTTTGTTTACTGGTGGCTTATCCCATTTTTGATAGAAACATCGCCGAATAAGACGATCATGATGCTGTAGTTAGTCTATTATTTGCTCTGAAAATATTAAGGGTACTCGCAAAAAAATTTGCAAAACAGTGTGACTACCATCAAACGTAAAAAACTACACTAACAGAAGACTTCTAGAGTCGTTGCATTTCAACTAATGGTTGAAATCGTGACATATAAACGTTTTGAATTATTATATCTCAGAAATGGTAACTCTTAGGAAACTCTAATACTTTACTTTTAAGTTTTGTTTACTTTACTTTGACTTTTAAGTTTTATTTACATTGCGGTTTGATGTAAAAATATTGAAGAAATTTGTTTCTGATCTAAAATCGCATTAGGACAAACAGTAATAACGATATTATACAGTATTCAGTTTAAAAATAGTAAAAAATCTGTACATTTCACCACTGGGGAGTCTAGAATCATGTACTGAACCCATGGGATGCGTATCTGATACGATGTTTTTTACACCCTGTATAAACTATTATCATTTAAATGTCTTCATCCGAAGAGTTAGAGACAAAATCACAAGAAAAACAGACCTGGATGTATATCAGAAACTAAACTTATTTATTTCTTTAATTTATTTAAAACTTATTCCACACAATAAAGAGACACAATAATGACAAACAATAATTTAAAAACTAATAAAGGTGCGCAAGGGTGGTCTTATCGCTTAAAGCGATCTCTTACAGACAACCAAGGCACAGATAACCCATAAACTTGTGCTGTATCTCCGAGGAAATGCTGCTTGTATATGCTTGCTTGTATATATAATAAACAAAATTTGTTTGCAGGAGCGGGCTACGCCGTGGTTATATTGAACGTAATAGCCGTAATATATTTCGCGGCCATCATGTCTTATCCAATACTGTTCATATACCACTCCTTCAGCTCACCGCTGCCGTGGCAAAGTTGCAGCAATTCCTGGAATACTGAGAAGTGCGCAGAGGTACTATATTTAGACTTAAATATACTTAAACAGCATATTCCTGGAATTTATACACGCTTGAACTGTGTCCGTTTTCAGTTTACAGGAAATTCTAGTTTAATAGCAAACGGCTCGATTTCTACGCCCGAGGATGAATTTTTTCAGTGAGTATAAAATCTCATTTGCTAGAGAAAAAAATACATATTTTCGTCATAATCTGTATTTTCCTCAAAATATTTAATTTCGCATTACTGACAATATGTTTACCATTTAACTAGTGCCAACTAAGACAATAGCATATGGAATTCATGGGGAGTATTTCGACGTACTTTTCAACAAATACTGGCGAATGAAATTTATTCTTTCGCGCAATATATTTGTGAATCCTAGCCTTGCCTACCTTTGGTATACCAAAAAAATACGACTTATTCGTTTTTCTAGAAAAGAGGTTCATTAAGAAAAGAGAAAACTCATTTCTCAGACACCACCAATGCATCTGCGAGTGAACCGTCTGCCCCATGCCATCTGTTATATAAAAAAAATACTGTTGCTCATTCATAATTATATATAAAACAAGGGAGAATAACTACGAAATTTATTAAAAGTAAAATTTAGACTAATTGTTATTATTTCTCTACTCTATTTATAAAACACAACGATAGCTCGTACTTTTTCGTCATACCGCCATCTGTGATAATTAGCGGAAAACTTAACATTTTTAGTTACGAACCGAAAGGAAAATTTATTAAATTATTAAAGTCTCGCAAAACAGTGTTCATTGTCAAACCCCTCCGAAAAGTCTTGACCAATTTTAATGAAAATTTTTGCATATTTCGATAGGTCTGAGAATCGGTCGTTAACTATTTTTTAAGCTTGCGCGAAAGAAGTCGCGGGGAACGGCTACTATTACATATTTCTGAGTATCGTAGAACTTTTTAAATATTCGTAAGCATCTATTCAAAGGCACCATATTTATAATTAAGGTCCCTTCTTAGGCAGTCTTTTTTTCTCATTTAAAAATTAATTTTAATTTTATTTCTAATTTACAAATTATAATAATAAATTAAACTAGGCTAAGTAGGCCTCAGCTTAGAGGAAAGTTTTATTTATGATTTATTAGCGGACCCGGCAAATGTAATTATTAAACATCAAAATAGCGCCATCTATGGGTCACTTACCACACTGCCCGCTGGCCACTCTGTCTACACATCTCGAGCTTTTCCCGGGCTCCCGATCCCGGGGGTTGCTCCTGCCACGGCGGTCGAGAACCCTGGGAACATAACAGTGCCAAACAAGATCGGCAAACCCGATATAACGTACGCGTGAGTATATGAACCGTTTTATATTAAGTATGTTAGTGTACTGTTTATTTTTACAGACTAAGGCTACCTAAAATTGCTATAAATATCGTTCCTTTTAATATATTATTATTTTATAACTTACATGCATTCTTCTTATATATATAAATTAAGCGTTATGTTGTTTGTCCGCGATGGACTCTTAAAATATTGTACCGATTTCAATCAAATTTGCACTCCGTGTGTACTTTGATCCAACTTGAAAGATAGAATAGCTTACATTTCAATTTATGTGTTTATGTGGTTGTATTTTTGTGTTCGTTATTGTTAGGACAAGATTTGTTTACCAAAAATGGAATGGCAAAGCGAAAGCGACGAGGAATTGGAACGGAAACGCAATGGGAACGGGAACAGGAACGGGGAATAATGTTATAGGACAGTAGAATGTAGTAAATATTAATTCACCCAACGTTCGGGCAGGTCTGCCGGGTTATAATAATCAATGAATAGACTAAGTGTAAACTAGAATTTAATATTACTCCTCTTTTAATTTACGACTACTAAAAATAACTTGGTTTTAAATGATAAAGTGCACACTCCTGTGTGGAGGTTGTAAGCTTAATCAATGGTCGGCATTTGAGTCAATCACTAGGTTAGGTAGCTGAGTCTATTATACGCAGTATGCCAATCGAAAACAATTACCGATATCATATTACCGGCAACGCATCTGCGTCCCTCTGGTGTTGCAGTTGTCCATGGGCGTCGGTAGTCACTTACTTGAATGCCGCCTGCTCGTTTGTCCCTTATTATATTTAAAAAAAATATCGAATAATACAAAGGTATCCATAATATCCAAACACCATCAAGTCCTCAACGAGCGTCGACAACGGAATATTCCAGACTTACGATGATAATTTTTGTCAGACATATTTCTGTATCAGAGGTGCCTGATTCTAGTTTGATAAGGAACTTTACGTGAAGTAATATATACGTTTATATACACATACATATATAAAAATTTCCCGTGGTCTAACGTTACGAGCGAACGGCTAGACCGATTTCGCTAATTCTATTTTTGTTGTGTTTGTTTTTGTCAGGAGATGGTTCTTATTGAAAGAAAAAATTAAGAAAATTGCGCTAAGTATTAGAAAATTTAGGAATACTTAACCACCATATTAGGCCACCGTTATAAAAATGAGTTTCCAAAATTAATAACTACTTGTTTGTTGTGTGTGTTATTGTTAGAGCAAGGTTTGTATACTTAAAAATGTCTGTTTGTTTGTTACGAGTATTTTTCGACAATATTGGGAACATGAACGGGAAGGGTAGAGATCCTCTGTCTCCCCACCCTCCCCCCTCCCGGTGAGGCTGTCGAGGGCAATAGGGTCAACAGCAAGAACCACACACAAAAAAAATTTGCATGGCATATTATTTGTTAGGCCTGGAGGAAACATAAATAATGATAAATAGAAAAATAATAAATTGTATAAAGTAGATAGACTAAAATAAACTGACCTGAATATAATAACAATAAACTCGCTCAAAGTCGGCGTGTGACTACACGTTTGGTTTAAAGGTAGCCTACACGTCTAGCTTAGATTTACTTTCTGTCCCAATTTCTTCGAGCACTATTACTACTGTAGCTGTACAATTATGTAGTTTTAGCAAACAATATTAATAACTTGTATACGTTTCTGATGAGGTCATAGCTTAATTTTGAAGATTCAAAAGAGCTTGTAAAAGTCTACTTGAATAATATATCATTTGAATTGCAATTTGAATCTGAAATCAGTGGTCGACATTTGAGTCGAACGCCAGTTAGAGCAGATCTTTCCGCAATGGGTTAAGAGATGTTTGTTTTTGAAACACTGATTTTTCATATACTAACTCCGTGGTTCGTAAGGCATGTAAACAGTGGATACGGATTAATGTTACTGACGGATATTAGTCGTGAGATTGCAGATATTTTGGGGTTTGGGGATGAACGAGTGTGAGATATGTATAACTGAGAAATTACAATATTTACCTTGATGTCTTGTAAGACCTGTAAACAAGTAGATATATATTAATAAAAAGTAAATAATATTAATTATATGAAATCTTACGACTACAAATTTTGATTAACAACACATAAATCCTTATTATTAAATCTATATTTATACGCAATGCCACTGATTAATCAAGATTTTTCAAAAATATTTCTGGTCATAGTATATGTAATGTAGAGTTGTTAAAAACGTTTTTGGATATTCCTCTTTAAAGGGGAAAAGATTGGCTTAACTTTTAATGGATTTATATGCGACGGAATACGTCATTTTTATTGAGCTGCATCAAACTCTTATAAAAATATGTGGAGGTTTTTTAACGTAACATAAGTAACGATTAAAGTAACGAATATCGCCTCAAATACAAATAGCATTTGAGGCGATATTCGTTTATTTGATCGTTGAGCAAATAGCTCGACGTACTGTTTCTTTTTGCGATATTTTGCTTAGATAAAGCTAAAACCACTACTCGTAAGTAGAATTCTGAAGACAAAATGATCCTTATTAGTTTTGGGAAGAGTTCGAACTATTTAGATAGACGCCTTTTCTATTTGCACTTAAAAATATGTATCTAATCAGTAAAAAGGAAGTATACAATTTGTGGACGTGAGATAATTAGTTCTGTAATGAGAAAAATTATGGATGTCGCCTAGTGGCGGCTATAAAGAATATTGTACCTCTGAAATGAAATTTTATTAACCGTTCCAATGAAAAAGAAAGGGCAAGAGCGTGTCAAGACACGCTTATATAGAAGGGTTCCGTATTTGATACGCGATAAACGTATCTGTTAAATAACTTCAAAAGTTGTAATCCGATTTTGGTCAAAATAATTTTTCTAATGAGTTTTCAGCATGTTCTAACAACATGGAAAATTTCAAGTCCGTACGTTTAATAGTTTGGAAATGCTTCGACTTTTTCTTTCCTTTTTGTTTTTTTTTTCCTTAAAGACCACCTGATAAGAACGAACAAGTACTTTGACCTAACCAATGAGCTCACCAAAAACGGTTACAACACCAGCTTATACGCGTTAGAGGTAGGAGCAAGGGGTATACCAGCAAAGTCCCTGCACAAGCTACAAAAGGACCTTGTCTTTTCAAGAACTATCATAAGTTCATTATTAGAAGGGACATCTAAAGCCGCGTTAGTAGGATCATACCGGATTGGGCCAGGCAGGGAAGGGAACACTGGCAGTGAAGTGAGTGTTAGTGATCACTATAAACACTGGGTCACAAGTCCCGGGCACTGATATGGTTCCGGTTCCGTAGCAGTAGCAGTAGCAGTAGCAGCAGCAGCAGCAGCAGCAGCAGCATCAGCAGCAGCAGCAGCAGCAGCAGCAGCAGCAGCAGCAGTAGCAGTAGTAGTAGTAGTAGGTAGTAGTAGGTAGTAGTAGTTTGAATCGGTAACATATCGTACGTTAGTCATAAACTCACCTAACACAAAAAAGCTGATTTATGGGAAGTCGCAAAAGACGTTTTTTCATTTATGACTTATTCCGCTTAATATTCGATAATAACGGCATTATAGTAACAAATAATGTATTTTAATAATAGTTAATGGAGTGATTTTGAAATGTTATTTTAATTATATTTTATACTTTTGTTTGTCATTTTAACTATAAACTTATTTTAGTCAAATAGATAAAAATATCTGTATCTCAGTGTCGGATGAAGATATCGAAATAATTTTTACATTGGCAGATAGAGAACGTTGAAACTAAGCTGTCTATATGATTAACTCACTTTAGACCTAAAACGTAATTGGTCAGTTTATGACCTAAGCGTGTGATTATGAGGAAATCATAATTAACGTTAATCTTTTTTTTTTAAACGAGTGTGCTTAAGATCGCACGTGTGAAATAAAACTTCTTCTACATATATTATGTATAAGTTAACTATAAAATGAATTTACAATTCTTACGCTTTTAGCGGTGCTATCACTTTTATTCATACATAGAGGAAACTTACGAAACAAAGGGTATTGATTATTTTTAGATGTGTTTGTGAATTCAGTATTGATGAGGATGTCGTTATTTTCTGTGCCTTTTGTGCTGCTACTGTCCTTTAAGACATCTGAAAGTCTTCCTTTCTATTTAAGACAACTCCAACCAAAACCGCTTCGTCCTTTTTGTATATAACAAAAGGCGAACCTTATTTTAATTGAACACCTATTGAAGCATTGAACTATTTTCTTGAATTTGTTTATTTTGTATTCCAACTTTCATTTAATAACATTTATTATATTGTCTTCAAAGTATATAAAATCCCAGCGTCATTTCCAATGCAGTTAAAGTATACTACTCGTAATTTGTATTTTAGGGTGTTTTTGTTACAGAAAAATTCTTAGATCATTAATACTGGAGCTAGACATAGTTCAGTCTTTGTACATTTTTGACCTTAAATTCCACAAAGTACTAAAAAACTTTGTACGGTTACACAAAGTCCCGGTTACACTACATGATCATTCAAATGGAGCTATATCTGGCTCCGGCATTAGAAAAAGTAAACAAATTGTAAAGTCGAAAGTTGCTTCGGAATACACAATGCCATTTAGTATTTTGCAGTAATTGCAAAGCAACTGGATTCTTGGGAACTTTATATAAAGGTTTTGGGTTGACAAAATTCGTTAATTAGAGGTATGAATACTTTTTCTTGATAGTTGAATATTCGTTATAAAGATGTTGTTCGCAAAAAATGTTCGCACTGTAAAGGTATATTTTATATTGACTCTTATGGACAATTCAAGGGGATTACAAAGAATTTGTTAAATCGAAGAAGTCGTTATATTAAGGTTGCACGGTATATCTAGAATGATGTATACTGCTTACGAAAATTTTGGAGGTATTGAGTACAAACTTTTAATGTTTCAATAGAATGTGGATAATGATGTTGAGAATAGAGATAATCTCCGTCCTCGTCTCATCTTAGAAAGAATGAAGGTATCCTAACTTATTGGTTACTACACGTGTTAAGAATAAAAGATAGTTAAACTTATGATTATTATATAATAGAGAAGTTTTGGCGTAATCTACAATTATAAAATAAATACATAGTCTAGAAGGGCTCAATTTTAATAACACTTTTTCCTTTTACTAACACTTTATATTTTGAATTCAGTAAAAAGCTTCAAAAAGTTGAATCTTCTACTACAATCTCTCAGCGCAGATATCAGCTAAATTGGCAAATAATAGCAAAAAAACCTCCCAACTTTCACGCGTGTTACCAAATGAAGTGATGCAGAAGTTACTTAAGAGTTAAGGTTAAAAATGTATACAAAAACACTAATTGTTTTGACACTGGATTGGAATAGTTTTCCTGGTAAGGACCGTAGCTATACTATTTTAAAAATTCTTTGTCATATTAGATTTTAAATTCTAACAGATGTCCTCAAATTAAAATTTTATAGTAATTTAAACACACCATAGTTCAGCAATAGAAGGCGAAATCAAAGTTCAATTGCTAGCATCTATACTAATATATAAAACTAAAGAGTTTGTTTGTTTACTTAAACGCGATAATCTCAGGAACTACTGGTCCGATTTGAAAAAATTTTTCAGTGTTACATAGCCCATTTATCAAGGAAGGTTATAGGCAAATTCATATCATCATGCAAAATTTAACCTAATTTTTACCTAATTTTACGCGGACGAAGTTGCGGGCACAGCTAGTAATCTATATTTCTTAATCACTATCTCTCTTTACATACTATGTATACAATTAAGTTGAAAACTCTAGACTACTACGAATCGAATGTATTTAGACAGGTTTTTGACAGTAACATTGGTACATCCGATACCGAGAAGCCAAATATTATTACTTGGCTCACGTGCCGTTAACTTGTGTGAGTTATACGGCAACCTAATCACAAACCGTATAAAACATAAACAGAGGAACTCATTGTTATTTCACTGTAATCTGTGTTAAAAATCTATCAGTATTGCCACCATGACAATCATGACGTAAGACGAACGTTATTGGTCGGTCGCGATGGCGCCATTAGTGACATATCGCGACAGCAGTGCTACCACCATTAATAACAGTATGATGTTTTTCTATTGGTGGTTTTAATGGCGGCAATGATATTTAAATAGTGGGTGCCTATAAAAGCAGTGTATTATGTATATCTGTACTTTTAAATTTAGCCCCTAATACCGGAGCCAGACATAGCTCAAAGTCTTTGTACATTATTGACCTTGAAGTCTATAAAGATCTACAAAAGTTTGTGAAGTTACACAAATTCCGGGGACTTTGTGTAACTTCCACACTACATGATTATTGAAATGAAGCTATGTTTGGCTCCGGCAAAAGACGAATAAAGAGTAAGTGCAACCAAGTACTTGTTTAGTTTTGCCACACTACATGATCATTGAAATGATCATTCAAATGAAACTATATGTGGCTCCGGCAAAAGACGAATAAAGACTAAGTGTAACCAAATCCTCGTTTCATTTTGCCATTAATAATACTTGTTCGTAAAGCAAAAGTATTGGGAGAGGTGATTTCCATTATCAATTTTCTTACAAATAAATTATTAAACAACTTTTTTGGTTTGCAAGAGGACCAGATACAACAAAGATCTTAAGAAGTTTAGAGCAAAGAAAACGATCTTCAAACTGAAATATAACGTTATTGCCTTGAAATAAGTTTTTAAAGTTCATCTGCCTTTTAACTGGGATTCAACTGGCGTCAACTGTAACTTAGTGGATACTCTAGAAATATGTGATGATTCGCTAACTAGAATTGGTATTAGTATTATTTAAAAAGTTCGTTACACTTGACGATAATTATAATAATATTTGAGAAGTGATTTATTCACAATAATTATAACCAACTGTCATTTGCAACAAAAAAAAATGAATAATTAAAGTGTCGATTTACGAATATTACCTGCTTACAATTTTCTAACTAAACTAGAGCTTTATGAAAAGTAAAATATAGTTTAATCCGTTGCTGATTGCTATGTATACACTTAAACCTGATCAAATAAAACCGCGTTGTTTTTTTATGCTTGTATTATAAAGTCAAGATATGTTACAGGTGATGGTAGAAACTTTGGGTGCAACGGCTTGGTGTGGTGAAATGTTGCAAGCTCGTGCTGCGGCCGCATCAGCGAGGGCTCAAGTTGGCGCTGTTGTGGCGCTAGCAGCGGCCGCTGACCGCTGTCGTGACCTTGTTGCAGTCACTGATGATCAACAACGGATACTTGTTAGTAGTTTAAAATTTTTAGACCTACTTTCAAAATAATGTACCAAAAAACAGTATAATTGATTGTAATGTTCTTTCATTGCCATGAAAACTCCTCAATTCATACGACATTGCATATTGCAGCTTACAAACAAAGCATGGTGCCGAGTTGCTGGCTGGAGACCAGAGGATGGTCCGAGACCGTTAACCGAACAATTAAGCGGTGAAGCGCTTCGGCTGGCAGCGAGCGGAGTTAAAGATTGGGAAGCACCAGTAATGCTTCGACGACGCGCAACTCCTGACTCAGTGCTTCTTCCTTGCCGAGGATCTGCTGTAGCTTTAGCTAGGTATCAAATAAGAATACTTAAATATTAGAAAAGTTTGTTGGCCATTCGATGTTCTAACTGGTCAGAAAACTTTTTACTTTTTAATTTCAGGAGCACTTCACACGTGGTGTTCGTCTGCGAACCAAGCATCGGCATTGACAGTGAACGAGCGCGTGGTTCGCTGCACTCTATTCGTCGTGGTTCACTCGACGTGCGTTCAGTGGCTTCTGACGGCTTACGTAGGACCTCCCTAGCTAAACTCCAGGGTTTACCGCTAGAAGCTCCTATTACTAAGGTACACAATATAAGTTACCTATTGGAATTTTGAGAGAAAGGATGAGTACAAAAGATTCAATTGAAGATCCTAGTGCAATCGCAAGTCGATCCGCTTTTAATTAACAGCATAGTAGTTCCAATAGTAGTAACTTAGTAGATTTCTAACGTTTTGAATTCGTAATACTTTACAATGTCTTTGTATTTTGACTAAAATTTTATACATTTTCTATTAATTTTACGTAGTGTAATGACTTCAACAAAAATGAAAATGGTTCTATTAATGTGTTGTCAAATATGGGATAAAGTCATTACGCTTAATTAGAAGAAAATCACAATTTTAGACATGTGTGAAGTTTTTTTTTAAGAATAATATTTTTTTTCAGGTGATATCTCTTCTGTCCACGGCAACAGAGGGTGCCCCGCCTTCTACCGTGGCGTGTATTGAACGCGCGGTTGACATGTTGCGTACGTCGGAGCTGTACTCTCCGCAGATGAGAGAGGACCCCAAACTAAGAGCTGAAGACCCTATCGCTACTGATCTCATTGGGGCATTATTATCTGTAAGTATCTACGTTCAAAATGGCTCACTTATTTCTCTTTTTTAATTACGTTCAATTAGTAAACGAAGTAGAAGGTGCGTTACGTAAACTTCTTTATTTTAAACAATGATAAAACCGAAAGTATTCGAGATATAATATGTTTTAATAAGTAGAAGTATCTTGGATTTTCTTTCAATAACTTTTAAGATACTGCCAATCTGCGCAATACAATGAGAGAGTGGAAATCTGAAGCTCTATTCCACTTTCACTAATAATTCCGTGTCGCGGACAAGAACCCGCGACCAAAAGATATAAATAATAAAGCCGTAGGTTTTTTGTATGAATGATTATAGTAAAATTCAATTTATCAAACGTATTTACGTAACATTTATTTATTTATTTAAAACGTTATTACCTTCATAATTTATATGAAAATTATGTTTTTATTCGAGATCTTATCATTAAAAGTATTATATTATCATTATTAGCACCACATAATAAGCAAAACAATATTTTAACTTATTAACCAAAGTTTTTGCACTAAATATTTAAGTATTTTTTTATTTATTTTTTACATTCAATATAAATTGACAGTAAGTATATTGTATATGGCAAGTCTCAGACGTCCAGTAAAACACCTAAAAATTTTGCAGCTACTAACAATTATTTATTTGTTTATTTCTGATCCTGTTCGGGCTGGAATAGCGGGAGCAAGTGA
>JANCMC010013033.1:6063-27510 GCA_024363005.1 Charaxes varanes | reverse complement strand
AAAATTTTGCAGCTACTAACAATTATTTATTTGTTTATTTCTGATCCTGTTCGGGCTGGAATAGCGGGAGCAAGTGAACGCAAACCTTATTTATATGGTAGGAGGTTTAACATTCAGTCAACTACCCTTGTCTACTGTGAACGTCCCTATCGTCTTTCTCTCTAAGCTTGACTAGTCCCAACTTCAAACAAAAGTCGCGCTGGAAGCTTATGTTTGCTCATATTTTACAAGAACTCATTTTGATTAGTGCAATTATAACTTACTGCTGCCAGTACTGCCAGTAGAGCGTATTTAAAATGACAAATTCTGACAACTGGTAACCGTAGTGACGCTACGATTTTATCTTATTGTTATGTACCAACACGATCATAATGTACCAGAACTATCTCGATAACTCGTCGAGCGGCGCTGCAATACGTCGCGAATTAAACTATTTGCCGTAAACCCTCTTATCTCGAGATAAATTGGCAGACAACATTTTCGAACGCGAAAATTCCGTAGCTAAGTGAAATGCTATTCCATAGGTGTTTCTCAATCGCAAATTTAAGGTATAATGTCTCCTTGGAATTAACGTTAACTTGTCTTCTAAAAATCAGATTCAAACTTTAACGAGAACATATTAATTTCAAAGCGGTTCTTATATAATTCATAATAGTTTCGTATTTATGTTCATAAAAATTAGGGGCAAAGATTTAATAAAGAAACCTGTATTTTAAATGGTTACAATTTAATCAAAATGATTTCTATTGCTCGTCTTTCTAATTTACTTTGTATTAAGTTGCCAGTTCTACGTTCTCCTATCAAACCCTGATTATTATTGTTCTCGCTTTCATATAATTAATAGAAACACAAATAACTGATTTCTTCACTTATGTACAATTAACTTTTACTTGTTCTAATATAGTAACAATCCGTATAATGCACTGAATACTATTAGAAATTCCATAGTTTTATATTTGTATAGTCAAATAACCTATTGAATAACATTTTATTGTGGTAATAATATACATAATCGCAGATTAAAAGTTAATTTATTATTTATACACCTATTTTAAATAAAAATCTTATCAATTTAAGAATTTATCAAATTGTGTAGGTATAAACTCTTTTAAGAATATTTACAATTTACTAACATCTTCTTTTAATTATTTATTAAAAAGATAAAATTTAAAATACAACTAGAAAAATTAAAGAAATAAAAAACTTTATACTATAAGGTATTCAAAGACTACAAAACTTTTATACTACCTTTTTATGCCTTCAGCAAGGAGCGACCAATGTTCTTTCGTCGAGGAGAAGTAGCAACGACTCAACAGTTGTCAGATCTCAAGCCAACAGAACAAATATGAAACACAAGGTAGGTGATAACAATAGAATGCCATATGGCAGAATTCAATAACAACAAAGTGCCTATTTGCGGAAATATTACAAAAGGACTTTCCTCCTGTCGGCCTAGCTTGAACGTTTTCATCGTAAGTAAAGTGGACTCGTCGACTAAAAAAATCAGTCAAAATACTCAAAACGTTCGCGCTAGGCGCTCAGGTACCTAAAAACTCAGATATCATATAATGAATACTATTTTCCTTTACAGACTACAGGTCAGCTCCGTGAAGTATTAGATACGTCTCTAAGTTGGGATTTCGAGATCTTCAGGTTAGAGGACTTGACCCGTGGCAGACCTGTCACCCACCTGGGTCTTACGCTAATGGGGAGTAGGTTCGACGTTGACATCGCATACGTGACCACCCGTGGATACGACATTCGCTTTATAAATTTTATTTGTACAGCGACAAAATGCTTTCCGGGGAAAATGAAATATTTACTTCATTTTGTGTGTACTTTAAGATGTTACGAGTAGAGATATACATAAATTGTTAACTATAGACCCACTTAATTCATACCATATCTTTAATTTGTTAATATAAACGGCAATATTGTCTGCTCCTAAGTACTACTTTTATTAATATATTAACTTAATTAAATACCACTACTCATGTATTAATATTATTAATATAACTATATAATCAAAAACGTATTTAATACAATTTACAATGAAGATAAATATTGTCTTTCGCAGGGAAGTTTTTTTTTTCCAAGGAGCCTCATAGTCCTAGCGTTCACAGTATTTTCAACGGTCTGTGAACTCCCATTTCGAAGAAACATTTGGCGAAAAGCGAAGAATATATATTAAGGATGAGGATTTGAAACTTTGTAGCAATGACTTTACGTTTATGGATTTTATTTTATGAATACATTTTAGTTTATATCTATATTTCAGACTAGTCTAAGTTTTTTCAAAATTTTTAATGGTTTTAAATTAATAAAATATATTTTAAATTAAAAAATAAAAGCGACTCCACCGGCGACAACAGCACAGAGTTCGGAACATGGAGCGGTGGGGCGGGTTAAGATGACCGACTGCCATCTGACGTCATCCCCGGAACCCCCACAATATCTCCAATCTCACGACTAATGTCACTCAGTGATATTAATCGGAACCCACTGTCTCAAGTGCCTTCCGAAACACGGATTAGGTTAGATATTTAAAAACCAGTGTTAGAATTGGACACCCATCCATCACCCGGGTGCGGTAAGAACTGCTTAACCTAACAATCGACACAAATGGCGGCCACTGATAAAGCTACGACCTCAACTCATCTATACTATATTATATGTATATGTTGTCGCTAATAAATGTTGTTTCTTTCTTCTTTCTTTCTATATAAAACAGAAGAGTTTGTTTGTTTGTCTACTCGAACGCGCTAATCTCTGGAACCACTTTTACTGTTAGACAACCCATTTATCGAGGAAGGCTATAGGCCTAGACCCAGACCCATTTAGGAGGAAGGATATATAAATATCATCAGGCTAAAATGGACTCAATTTTTATTACCTAATTTTACGCGGACAAAGTAGCGTGCACAGCTACTTCATGATAATAATAATAAATAATAAATAATAAATAATAAATAATAAATAATAAATAATAAATAAATATATAGGACTATATGACACACGGACGTCTGTTCCTAAGGTAGACAACTTAATTCGGTTTGTTAGACTTCCCGGTGGCCTAAACTCGTTACTAAAGGCCGGCAACGCATGTGTTTGCCTTCTGGTCGTGCGGATGTCCATGGACGTCAGTAGGCTCTTAGCTGCTTGCTGCCTGCTCGTTTCCTCTTGTAACATAAAAAAAACGCGATAACAACACGGAAACTTGACGTGACAGCATTGCCGCCATTTCACGACGGTCTTATGTGAGAAAGAGGTACTGGTAGCCGGACACGCTAAACCAATTCAGCTGCAGACGAAAAGAACTGCAAACATGGCGCTATTACGCTATTGACGAATACATTAGGTATTCAAATTGATAAAGCAACCTCTTCTTCTTGTGTCGATGGCGCATCAAACGGTTCCGTCCCAAAACTCGGCCAAGCGAACAACACTCTCTGTGGAAACAACCCTCTAACAAGCTCTTTTGAATTAATGTATTTTTTATTATTTTATTTCTAAAATTTCATTATTAACATACACAAATAAATCATTCCTAAGTGTTTAACCAGTAGGTATCTAAGATTTCTGTCCGCCTGTTTCTCGCATCGTTTGAATACCTACTGAACTCTTCTTCTACGTAGCGTTATCCCGGTTTAATACCAGGGTCCGCTTAGATTGTAGAGGATGTGGCTGTGGGGCGAGTTAAGATGACCGAGTCGTGCAGATGTCCATGGACGTCGGTAGGCACATAGGTGTTTTCTGCCAGCTCGTTTGCCCCGTGCAACATAAAAAAACTGAATTAAAAATGTATATAGATTACCTGCGACGTATGTTTATAAGTGGAAATGCGAGGAGCGAAAAATTTCCATAGGAGTCCAAGTCGCTTAAACTTTTATGCATTCAATTACTCGCCTTTAAGTTGAATGGGGCTTTATACCTGTGCCCGTTTAAATAAATAATTCAACGCTTGCAAAGCCGCCGCAAAGTACGGGCTCTTTTCCTTAAAGTACAATAAAACTCTTGTACTAAATAAACTTTATGGGAAATAATTGGACAATTTATTTTCACTTTTTATGCAGATGTATTTATGCAGATTTTAATATCGAAAATATCGTGTTCTCCAACTTTTGACGCGTCTGCTATTAGCCAATCTAACCAATATATCTTCTTCATGCAACGTAACACTAGCAGAATATCTTTACTCATTAATGAACAACGTTTGTTTTTTATGTATACGGCTGGCCCGTTGGCGCAGTGGGCAGTGACCCTGCCTTCTGCTCCGGGCTTGTGGGTTCGATTCCCACCTCGAGTCTGGGTGTATTATCCATATGTATGTAATTATAAATTTCTAAAAAAAATATATTTGTGTATAACAGTTTTTTACTTTTTTAACACTTACATCCATAACAGTACATAGTACATGTCATAGGACTTTTTTTAAATGCACTTGGTTAGAAGGTACACAAGTGTCAATATAAAGTTCCTGTGTGCACAAACATTCGCTTCCAGACCCTAGCCAAATTTATGTCTGTCTGTCTGTCTGTTCTGGGTTATCTCCGAAACGAATGGGGCGAATTGGACGGGACTTTCAGTGACAGGGCGGTTTTGCAAGGAGTATATGGTATTCCTTGCTTTTAGCTAAATAATTTGGGTTCCGCACAAAAAAGCAAAAACCCTCAAAATTAAACAAAAACACTGAATTCACGCGGGCAAAGTCGCAGGACACAGTTAGTTATAACTAAAAAGATTATTTGCGAATGTATAACTAATATAACGTTTAATTGTGATATGATGTTTTAGATAAAAGAAGCTATTAGAGACAAAAGGCAAACGATCCAGTTCACGGCTGTTATGAAAGTGGTACTTATATAATTTACTAGCTTTTCAGTACCTTGTGCCATGCGTACCTATGGATGAGTATATAAATGAAGTTTTTATTTCCTTTAGGAGATGGTGATCTGTCAATTAACGCCCTGCTTGCGAAACTAGAATAATAACATCGCTATATTCATATAGTAATACGTGACGCGAAAACTTGGGTTTATTTTTCCCTTTGAGAGTTTCCGCTGCGTGCGCTGCATAAATGGTTAAAGTTTCGTAAAAATCATCTATGACAGAATGGCTCCCCTTTAAAAGTTCTAAATATATATTTTTTAAATAATGCATTATATGTGAAGGTGTTTGTATAAACATGATATTAATCCTTATCCGAATACTATTTTTAAGCCCCTAAGTGAGAGGAGTGACCAACGCAGACGAAGTCTGGAGTACAGCTAGTTTCAATTTACTGATAAAAGTTACCCTACAACAAGATCAGATCAGCGTGAGTGCTGTCATGTGAAGTGATGGTATTGTTGTCGCGTTTCGTTTAGTTTGTGAGACTTCCCGGTTGCCTAAACTCGTCATTTGAAGGCCGGCAACGCATCTGCTAGCCTTCTGGGCGTGCAGATGTCCATGGGCGTCGGTATGCATTTAGGTGCCTGCTGCCTGCTCGTTTGTTTGTCTAGTATCTTAAAAAAAAAACCACTAAAAAATATATTGATTTAATCAATAAAACAAAAAAACAAACTCAAAGCTTTCTATTTGTGTTTTTTTTACTTCTTTCAGAATCTTAGATCACATAATCTGACCAAAACTTGGAGGGCAACTTCACATGGTAATGATCAAAATGGCGTCGAATTCATTGCGAGCTTAGAACCAAAACAGCTACCTAGTTTTGTTAATGTTCTCTTAATGTTATTACGGCTGTAATTGTTCAAATTTCATTTATTTTTCTTTATTTAACAAGAGGCAAAAGGATAGAATGCTCGCAGATGAGTTGCCGGCGTTAAAGGAATGTTTATTCTCTTTTCATGGGTCGTATTATAATGGAAACACTGGCAAAAAATTTGCGATAAATAATACATACAAAATCGCACGGTTTTGAATTTGTGTGCATCAAATCATGTTGGTAGAATTTCGAGTTAACTGTCTGCTGGTTAAATTTCTGTATAAGTCCTAGAAGAAAAAAATAAAATAACAATGGTACGGGCCTTGCCAGTCCGTGGAGTATAAATTGATAATAACAAAAAACAACTCTTCTTCAATTCTATTTCGTGTAACACTCACCTTAATACATGTGGCGAAAGAGGCCGAGACGATCTTAACAAGTCTTGAATTGTTATACTTTTATCTATATTATTTTATAAAAGTTTGAAGAAAGTTACCCCTTAAAGCGGATGAAAATTGCTTAACTTTCAGTTAAAATTTTGCATTATACATCGTGTTGTTTACGAAGTATAGAATTCGCATTTTATTGCGGTAAAGAGCTGTAAAGTTTTAGCTGAGTAAGCGATGACTTTGGGAGTTTGTATTAGAGAGAGATGAAATTTGGCAAGGAGGTAGTTCAAAATAAGTAGCATTAGCTAAGAATGGATTTTTCGATAGAGCCAGATTAAGGAAGTCTCAGGACTCTCGCAGACGAGGTCGCGTGAAATAGCTAGTAAGATATAAAATGTAATGAATTACAAGACACAACTAATAGTATCCTCAAATAATTCTACAGAAATAGCATTTGTTTCATATAATTTTGTCTCAAAACTAGTTATGATTGGATGACAAATTCCAGTTGCGCCAAAGGGTCACCGCGCCGGTAGACCTCACCTTATCCGCTTCATAAATCTATTATCACCATAAGCGTTTAGTAGGTATAATTATGTTCGTGTTTTACTACGTCCGCTCATCAATCACGATAGGCTATCAAGTGTAGGCATTATGAACAGCAACGAGAGTTTCTACACCTCAAGCGAGATGCTCCCTAGTAATATAACAATAGAGTGCATTTTGCTTTGAAATTTTATCCCCTATAGTTGAGATGTAAACAGTAACCGCCAATGATACGCGTTTTGCATGGTCAGTAAAGCGGAACATATGGGTGGCGCATCTTTTTGCCGACTGTTTATTTATTTATAGTGCTGTTCCCGGTAATTATAATATTCGATTGTTATTTTAAATAATGATAAGTAAGTTATAATTTCATGTAACCCATATTAATTGAGCGGTAAGTATGTTAATAAAACTGACTAAATTAACTGCGCTCGCGATCTGTCGCTCAATGGGGTGACTATCAGTTTCATTTTTAGGATACCAGTCCGGCTAAAGATATTAAACTTAAGTTTTCGTGGTTTAATGACATTACGATATAACCGGGTAGCTGTGCCCGGGACTTCGTCCGTGTAAAATTAGGCTAAAAATAGATTTAATTTTAGCGTGATCATATATAGCCTTCCTTGATAAATAGGCAATCTAAAACTGACCACGTGCAGTTAAGCACTAAAGGTATACGACCTTAGTACGATGAGAGAGATGGTGTATTAAACAAACTGCATTGGATATTATACATTATATTACCAGGCGTCCTGCTAATAGAACGCGAATGCGCGATGCGAGCGAACACATCGTAAAAACGTGCGATCCAACATATTGATGTCTAAGTATTCTAGTTGAAGTTCGATGCGATCGCGCGAATTCAATCAGTTATGTACAGTGTCAATATTACCACAACAAATTAATACAGCATTTTTATCTTATCTTCAAAAATGTATGTTCATTAATCGTGATCTGTATGGTCACCCTTCTATAGTAACATAATCGGGAAGGACGGGCAATTAGTGGCGCGGGAAACACGGTATCGGGTTACGTATTAATATATTAAATTTTCTGGTAGGGAACCGACGCGGTATTTCTTCTACTTTCTGGTATAACGTCATATTTTTTTTTTACAAATTTACGTATTTTGCTTTATTTATTATAGTTTATTTTAGATTGTTGTTTATTGTATAATGTTTCTAGTTATGTTGAGATATGCATGATAGGCAAACTAGAAACAGGAATAAACTTGCGATGCGAACTCCGTTCCTGCGTCTGGGTAGGGTACAGAAATCATTTGTGGGTGCGAGTATACGATTCTTTAACAAAATTCCTGATGCAATATTAAATTTGCCTCTAGTTAAATTTAAGCTGCATGTTAAAAACGCGATTTTTCGTATAGTGTATTATACGAAAGAAAATATGTCGAAAACTATATTAAAGATAAAACTGCTTGGAGTTGAGTCACTCTAGCTTTGTACTTGATAGTTAACATGCAAAAATTCGAAAAAATTATTTCTGTAAGAGCTTCTTTTTAAAAGAATCGCTTACGAGTTTCTTGCTGATTCTTCTCGTCACTCGACTGTTTCAAATCAGTGGTAGGTTTTAAATTGTATGACGATTCTAAAGAGTTTGTAAACATCCAAATAGCTGCATGAGACTCGCAAGCCACAGGTTGCTGAACCCTGGTCTAGACAGATAATAATGTAGTAGCAACATTGGGAAGCAATCGTCAACAAAATGTTGACGCGCAAAACAAGTCAACGACCCGCGCCGCTCTACCCCTGTTACGGTTTTTAACTTTTATTTACATTGCGGTTTGATGTAAAAATATTTAAGAAAGTTTCTGATTTAAAATCGCAGTGGGACAGATAGTAATAATAATATTATACAGTATTCAGTTAAAAAAATTACACATTTCAAGAAAAAGCCGAAGAAATCTAGCTAGAGTCTAGAATCATGTACTGAACGCATGGGATGCGTATCCGGTGCGATGTCATTTACACGCGGTAAAGAAAAAATACTAAATAAAAGTTAGTAAAAAGACAAGAAGGTTATAAAAGAAACACAACTTTAATGCTAATTACTTCACTTTATTGCACCTATGGAAGTACAGTTTCTTGCTAATTTTCGTTGCTTAAAATCACCGTTATTGTAAACATTTAATTACAAAGATAAGTAAAAATTCGATGTACATAAATCATTCAATGAATTATACATAGTTTTTCATCATTACCAAAAGTAAGTTTTATGACTATCATAGAACTAAATATTATTTTGATGTTCAATATTCTTCAAACAAAAATTTGAAGAAATACCAAAAATGTCAACTATTTCAAGTACCCATATAATAGTAGTTTTTTCTTAAAAAAGAACAAGGAACTCATTACATCTAAGTACATACTCTTATATTATTTGTCGTATACTTTAAAAGCCTCCAAAACGTATCCAAATAAAAAAAAACACCGTACAAAATACAGATTACATAAAAAATTGCCAATCTATACAAATTATGCAGCTGTATGTACATTCACAATTTCTTTTATATTTTTTTAAAATTAAAAAATCTGACCACGAGGCAAGGTTTTAATTGACTTCAGACATAAAGACAGGACAAAATAGACTGTTGTAATTATTGTGCTACCACATAACTACTTATAATTCATAAATTATTATAAAGCATTGCATTAACAGCTAATATTTATTAAAATAATAAGTTACTAAGAAAATATTGTCATGAGTATTTATGATACGAGTAAGATGAGTTAACATTTCCGTCATTATTATTATTTCAATACTAGGACTACTATATGCATGCCTGATATTTTCATTTGTGCCTCAAGCGTTGTTGTTCAATTAGGGCAGTGGTCGGCAACCTTTTGGTAGGCAAAGGCCACAAAGTTAAATAATGTGATGCAGAAGGGCCTTATCCTTTGGAAATTAGATGTTGGCGGGCCAAACTTTTAAAAATAATTATTTGGGAATAGGTGTCTCTATACGTAGGTATACATTATAAACAATATTAAAAATGCAAAATTTTAGTCTATGTGTTGTTTTATTTTAATTTTAGTACATCTATATATAAGAATAAGATTGTCATTTAAAAAAACAGTTGCTGGTCACAAAGAGAAAGAGCTAGGCATTGCCGACCGCTGATATTGCGGAATAGGAATTGTATTAAAAAAAAAGTATAATAGAAAAAAATAATCTGCGACCTTTAATTTTTCTGGAAATATACAGAATCTTTGTGTGAAAAATTTTTGTAATCGAATTAAAAAAAACATCCTCTTTTTAAAGTTGATTACAAAATACATATGCGCTTATTATCTATTGCATATATGCAGAAATACATATATATAACATAGTATATATAGCTAAATACATATTATTAAACTCATCTATAACATATTACTGTTTTGACAGTATTCGACAAACAGTATATTTTTGCAATCTAAAGAAACAAAATTTATAAAACAAGAATTTATTTTCTTTACATGTAGTAGATGTATGTAAATAGGAACAGTGTTTAATAAATATATATTTATAATATTAAAACTACAGAATCATCAAACAGGAAGACTAAAAAGGAAACAAGTCATAGAGAACCAATTAATACAAGAAAATTATAATAATAACTTTTTTTAATTTCCATGACCATAGAAGAGGCTCATTAATCCTTAAACAATTTTTTTTTTCACTTGAAAGTCAACATGTTTTGTGAATTTTTTCACAATTGGAATGTTTGTAAGAAGAAAAAGAATGGAATCATAGCATGTATTTGGAATGTTTCATTAACATAATGTAAAAACTCTCTTGACATTCACTTGATATTGTAGTTTTTTCTTTCGTGATCGTACTTAGGACCTATTTTAGAAATTTTTTCGAAAAAAAATCTTTTAAAAGTTATTTCATTATTATGATTGTATTAGGATTGCGTATACTTTTGGATAAAACTTAATTGTGAACGAATAAACATACAATAATACTTGACAGAATTAGGCATTACTTTGGGGTCATCTACAACGTCACACGTTAAAAAGGGAGACATTTCAAGGCCAAGGGAGAGGGAGAAAGAAATACTAAAATGTCACGTTGCGTGACAGGGGGGGGGGGAGACAAAAGATGTGTGACCGTCACATTATTTTTTTTTGACTTTTGTTAACATAATACAAAAAAATGTTAAATGAAAGTGCTGTTTTCTTAATTGTCCAAATTCACAGATGATTTGCCGGCCTTTGAGATGTTAAAGTGCTCAAATACGTTTAACATATTGTCTTAATAGATATAGGAAATAAAAAAAATATATCCGTATAGAATAGCGCCACTTCTCTCTTGTCGTTGATGTCTTAAAAGGCAACTCAGAGAATAGGAAACAGCACCATAGTGTGTGTGTAGTATATTTCATTGCATTTCAAAAAACTCCTCAGCCAAGTCACTCCTTCCTTTTGTTTTAAACTTGAATAACATCATTATATCTGCTCAATTGGCAGGCTTTTCCTATACACACAAAAAACTACATTTACTTGGTAAAATAAGAGACCCATTTGAATTGCCACCTGCTCGGTAAACGACTAGCACAAGCTATTCTAGGTGTTGTCGTAATGCGCGATGTGAGCTAACTTATGTCGTAGAAACGTGCGATCAAATAAATTGATGTCTAAGAAGTGTCCTAATTGAAATCGTGCGATTGCATCGCACTTCAATGAGGACACTTCTGTTGCAGATATAAGAGCAACGTGACGGTAGCCAAAAATATCTAAATTTTCCAAGTGAATGCAAATATTTTTACGTGTATACGATAGAAGAGCACAACAGAAAAAAAATACTACGTTATAGACAAAGTTTACGTATTAACCTATTTTCTACATTATCGGTATCGTCTGAACCAGTGGCGGATCCAGGGGGTTGGGTGGTCGAGGGACTAAAACCCCCCAAGAGAACCCGAGTTTCTTTGTGACATCATTATAGTGAATTTGAAAATTATTACTAATTAAACATTTAATCATACATTACACTTCCCAAAGTACAGTCACCAACAGCAGTGTTCATGTATTATAAAGAACCTAAAAAAAATAATTTGAAAAATATATCTTTAATTGATTTTCAAAATAGTGCTCCTAACAGCCAAATTTAACTTTGACTTTAGAACCCACCCTAGGGGTCGAAGCCCCCTTTCCCCCTAAAAATTCCCGGAGCCGCTACCGGTCGGAATGTACGAACAGTTGTACAGTAAAACAATATTGTCAACATTACAGTAACCACGCGAATTGACTTCACAGTGTGGACGGTGCGGTGCGGGGCCGGCGCCTGCCGCTTACATCACCTGAAAGCGGTGATGCATGTTACACACATATATATAAAAGCGAAAGGTCACCTTATATGAAATCTCGAAAAGCACGGGATGTACAATGCTGAAATTTGGCAGGAATGTAATATTTGGGTAATAGATGTCCATTAAGAACTGATTTTGCAATAAAGCCGGATTAAGGAGTTCTAGGGGCTCTGGAAAGTTTATATAAAATTACTTAATTTTTGGTACATACTGTAATCCCCTATAACACGGTGCTCTTATAACGCATTAGTATTTATATTATAACTATACGTACGCGTTGTGAAATTATTATAGTTATAATATAAATACTAATACGTATAGTTATATTATAACTATAAATACTAATACGTATAGTTATATTATAACTATAATAATTTCACAACGCGTACCGTGTTATATGGGTATTCAGTACTTGTAATTGTAAAACCGGGGTAGAGTTTCATAAAAGCTGGAGCAGATATTTATTCATTTTTAATCACAAGCACAAGAATAAAGTTTCTAGTTTCAATGTCAATATGTCAAACATTCATAAAAAATTTCAAGCTCTTCTTTCCCCTTTTTCATGGCAAAAACTAGGTTATGTTCGTCCTTAAGGTCCAATCTATTTCTATAGCTGAATTAATCCCAATTGGTTTAAGGGTTTAGGCGATATAAAGTAACAGACATAGTTACTTTCACATTTACCGGAGAAGACGATTTAGACTCAGATTTTGGAGTCGAAAGTAAGCGCACCGAACAACCTTCAGAGTACACAAAAGAAAGAAAAGTTTACGAAGCATTATGTCGCGGGGAAATGGAGATATCGAGTGAAGTCTCAAAAAAGTATGTATCGTTCAAATTATTAGTGCATTACAGAATACCACAGCTCAATTTCGGCAAAGGACATGCCGTCAAATTCTACCCTCATAATCTCGATGCCCTAAAATCCACAACTGTGCGCTTTTCTAGAATCTTTTTCGCCTCGCATATTTTCTCTGTGAAATCAGTTGCCAACTTCGGTATTTACAACAGATTTAGGGACCTTCAAGAAAAGGGTATACTCATATCTCAAAGGCCGGCACCGCATCTGCGAGCATCTGGTGTTGTAGTTGTTAATCGTCGGTAGTCACTTAGGTGAACCGCCTGCCCGTTTGCCCCTTGTTTTAGTTAAAATAAAAAAAAAACACGAAGTATCATCTCTTGATCTGGAATTAATAAATAAACAAAATAAAAATTCCTTGATGGACAATAAATGTTTTTGTTCAATAATTTTTAGTGTCGGTCTCCACACTAAGCGACCTGTATCGGGAAGATTTCTTTTTTAAACGTTGGTTTCGTTGATTTATTGTTTAGTTGAAAACGTTGTCTTCTGCTATATAAATAGCAATAAATATGAATCATTAAGCGCAAAACTCGAGAATTAGCTTGACCAATTTGGCTATATTTTTTTGTGTGCTCCTTCAGATACATGAAACTTTTTAATAAAGAGAAAAAAATATAAGGTAATTATGCTGTTTGGTTACTTTTCCCAAAACTGCATATATTTTCGAAGTTAATGACTTTTTTGTAAAATTATCGAGTTATGATTGCTAAAATAAAACTGGAAAATGTCGGCATTCTCCCACGGAATATCACTAATTAGAGAGCAGATAACAAACTCGCAAAAAAAAGTGTTTTTGGGAACAGTAACTAAAGTATTAGCAAATATAAAAATTAATTTTTAACAGAATGTAGTCTGTCCCAGCATCTAGTCTTTAATAAATTTATTAACAAGTAAATAGGTTTTGACATCTTAAATAAGTGTACTTACAAATTAGTCACGTTTAAATCTCAAATAAATCTCCTCACAAATTAGTCAGATTTAAATCTGAAATAACTCGCAAATTAGTCAAAGTAAAATTTACATCTTAAATAAGTGTACTCACAAATTAGTCACGTTTAAACAAGTATGACATTCCTCCCCCAATTCGAGATTTGAAATCAATATCTAACTTTAGATCAAAATTAAAATTACATCTTTTAGGATGCGCTATAAATCTTGAGCCTTCTATAGTCTTTTCCATCTCTCTCACATACGGCTTTTCTAGGTCCGTCCGTCCATCCCTCTATCCGCACGCAAGTTGGTTGATGGTTCCCAGCCCCCTTCCTCCCTAAGTTTAGTATTAGATATAGAGACTTGAAATTTTCGACACTGATAAGACATACTAAAACACTAGAAAAAATATTTTCAGCGAAATCGGACAGGCACATTTGAAGTGTAGGTGCCCGCAACTTAGTTAAAAATAAAATAGATTTAATTTTAGCATGAAAATATACAGCCTTCCTCGACAAATGGGCTAACTAACACTGAAAGAATTTTTCAAATTGGTCCAGTAGTTCCTGAGATTAGCGCGTTCAAGTAAACAAACTAACTCTTCAGCTTTATATATTACTATAAGATTTTGTTACCATTATTACTTAATACCTTTTTAATATGAAATCAAATTTAAAAGCGAATTCACGTCAAAATTTCTAATATATTTTCCCTTACCATTACCAAAAAGGCTTAGAGACGTCTGAAATGGAGTGCATGCATTAATTTTGCACGGAATTAAAGCCGCGTTATCCAAAAAGATCCTACGACTCTAGTCCCATGTGTTATTCGATAAAATAATAGCTTTTCAATACCAAAGAGAATGGCTTCAGGTGGTAGCTGTTTCTCGCAACTTCAACCGCGTATAGGAGCTCCTCCTCAAGGCTCCTCAAGGGCTCCTCCTACTTGTAAGAGCCTTAAGAATTCCTTAATCCGGTTCCATCGTTTCTTAGCGGAAGTCTGTTAACAATAAATTTGCCTCTTTCGGAGATTTTTGAGTTAGGTGACCTTTCGCATATATATATGTATATATATACATAGATTACTAAGTATTTAAGATTCATCGGCCGTCTCATTAAATGCCTGTTTGAACTTGTCCACTCTTGTTTAAACTTGACCACGCTGTTTTTCTTGACCGTCTAGGGTTATTTTGCCCTGGTTGATATTGGACTCATAATTCCCTATAATTAAGATGAGATCCGTTCTACAAGTTCTACGTTGTTTACATATATTTATTTTATTATTGCTCTATTGTATGTTTATATATATTAATTTCTTTGCCTGATAGTAAAAAATCTGCCACTTCATTAAAAAGTCACGAAGCAGAATAATTAGGATAAATAACTGACAGCACATTGATGATTTACTTTACAATTGATGCATTGAAAAAATTATTAAAAACCTTAGTTTTGTGTAAATTTGCATCATTAATTTTAATTTGTTTGTTCCGTTTAATTTGCTGCCCCGTCTATCAGCAAGCCTGCAGTCCTGTCACGCCGTTTCGGAGAAGTTTGGCAAGGCACCCCGTGACACGAGAATTTTATATATTACATTTCAATACTATATATATTATATATCTACACGCGAGTCGAAAAAGCCGTTGTTATATTAACTAAGCTTTAACACGTGTATAAACCCATATAAATAAACCAAAAGGAGTCTTTCTAAAGAGAAATTTCATATATGTATTTTTATAACACAACAGTCGTATGAACACAAAGGTAGGGTTTCACGCCGTGAAGGTTTTAACAATTGTTTCGCTATAAAAATTATACATTTTTAATACACTTTTTTTTTAATTTTAATAATAATAGCATCAGGTATTGGGGAAGCCTTTGCCCATCAGTGGGACGTTATAGGTTAATTAAAAAAATAACAGCGTAACTTTAATATATGTAAATCAAAACAAAAGTTGACCAATCAAGAAATGTCGAAAACCGCGGGAGTACAAAGGTGAAATTGTGCAAGGGCGTAGTTTAGTTTTAGTTATTAGAAGCCGCTAATAAGGGATTTTATGATAAGGCTGTATTAAGTAGGTTTCGAGTATATCGCAAGTTTATAGATTTTTTACGCGATAGAAGTCACGAGGTACAGTTAGTCATTTATATATACATACGTGAAGCGAAAACTTTTGGTACCTTTTGATGAAAATCGCGCAAATAGGGTTTTAACGAATTTTTATAATAGAACGTTTTAACCGTTCCCATTGTTTGTAGTATAATTTTAGTAAAAATAAAGTCTTTTTTTAATAATTTTGGATGTTAATAGTGTCATTTTTCAGAGACCGTGGTTCTCTAGTACCCAAACCCGATTACGTGATTATAGCTCGTAATCTCAAGACATGCAGTCTTTCGATTCTTATTGAAATAGGTGTTTAATTAAGGGTTCTTCGTAAATTTTCTGATAATTCATCAATTTTGGGGCGAAGCGTTCGTCGAGCGTGTGATAGAAAATTAGTCTGGCGCTGGGCTTTGATTGTGGTTTCGATCGGTGTAAAATAAATTGACGTATTTCCAAAAGAGCAAAATGCTCTGCTATTACCACTTAGGCCCCATTTACGGAAACGCTGGGCGTCGTGCGTCGCGTGTGGCGGCGCGGTCCGCGCCGAATTCAAACATATTATTAAGGCGTTGTTGCGTTTAAGGAGAAGCGATTACTTTTTCATAGATTTTACACGCCGCGATACGCGCTTAATACAGTGGAACCTTAATATAACGAACCTCAATATAACGACTTCCTCGATTTAACAAATTCTTTGTAATCTCCTTGAATTGTCCATAAGAGTCAATATAAAATATACCTTTACAATGCGAACATATTACACCGATTTTCCCTCGTATTCATTCGCGGATTAAAGCAAAGTAGTTTAGTTTCTCATGCATATTGTTAAATGTGCTAAATTTAGTATACTATGCAGTATTTTGTTATGAGTAACTAGCACGAGTACATGTTTACAAATACTTATAAATTATTATGATACTAGCGGACTCGTTGTCCTGCCCGAAAGTTGGCTTACTACTACTATTGAATATCAAAACATAGCGCCATCTATTGATTACTAACTCTGCCCCCGCATTTTAAATCTCTCATGTCTTCAAAGATATTCACTGTAATAATATGCTGTAAAGGGCAATTTTAATCTGCATAAAATGAACAATGTAAAAAGCGTATTATTTGAATAAAGATGAATAGGACATTTTTTTAAATATCGTATTATTTACGAAAAAACGAGCAAAAAATAAGGTATTATTAATTAATTATTTTTTGTAACTTGTAAAAGATAAGAATGATTACTGTGGTTTGTCTTTAGGATATACACATAGGTCATAACTGCCTTTATTATAGATTTTTTAAGGTGTACAATTTCGTACTACATTGTTTTGATCTATCTCGTAATGTTTAGCCAGCACGTGCAAGATAAACGCAAAAAATACGTTTTTGCGACATCACGTTAAACTCCATGACCACAATGTTTTATAACATTAAATTAACATAATTAATTCTATTAACATACTTTTATTATCGACCTTCGCTCCCACCTTTCATTCCTCGCCGAAAAGCCTCTCACCTTGGTGTGCCTTCCCCACAAGGCGAATAATAGAGTATTCTAATCTATTCTTGGTTAATGGCTATAGTGCCACCTGGGTATAATTTACTTCGGCAAATTCACGTTATTCCAAGGCACAACAAAGTAGGGTCGTCGGTGGTAGTTAAAATAAAAAGTAAAACAGATAAGTTGTTGATTGAAGGCGTTTGCCTATAAAATATCAATTCTTTCTTGCTTTAAAGATACTATATTCTATATTCAACACTATACTATAGAGTTTCTGATTTTTTTCTGATTTCAGCTGTCGGAGAAAGCCTTCAACAGTCTTGCCAGAACTTCTAGAAGTATGTAACATGATATCTGTAACGAAGGATGACTATAAGTCAGATACCATCCGGTGATTGAAAGTCATATTTAAATGAAATTTAATTTAGCTTGATCCGAGTTCAATTTGAAGGTCAAAATTTACCAGACGCACAAAATTATATCGTACCAAATCTCCTTTCATTTAATTTCAGTTCAGTACAATCTAATACACTCACTTGTGACGTCTTTGGCGCTATGAATATTTAATGTTTTGTAAATTATCTGATAATAAGTCGGTGCCATCTGCATCAATTTAGCGGAGAATCTATTTGGTTTGGTATCGACTTCAGCACATCAGTAAGTAGGTGCCCATCATGGGCGCTGTGGAGTTTGGAGGTCCTGTAGCAGCCTGTGGTTCCGTGACCATCACTGGTCGCTGCGGCGGTTGCGGATGCTACTGAGAACAAGCACTTAAAAAAAATCTGAATAAAACGAATAATTTGCATCCATATATGTATTTTACTTTACTTTAATTGTTAATACATAAAAAACATTTCCGAAGATTGTCCTGTACTATTTACGATTATTTATTAATGTGTAAGTTCTTGCTATTGAAACGATCACGACCGCGAGGAACCACTTTTTTGGGAAATCAAAACAGTTGTATGTGTCATCAACAATTTTCAGACTTTTAGATCCGAAGCATTTATTTCATTTTGAGTCCATCTAAAGGTGCAAGCCATCTAAATGAGTTAGCCATATAAAATTGTAAGCAAGCACACGCATGACCCAACATGCAGCCGATTGCTGAACCGACCTGTATTATTCACGTTCCTTTACCGATTAGTTAATTATTTAAGTACGTGTCATACACATAAGCTATAAAATATAAAGATATTGTGTGATTTGTCCAAAATATAACAATAAATGTCAAGTAAGTAGGAGAATGGGGCGAATTAAGATGATCGTCTGCCGTCTGACGTCATCCCCGGAACCCCCACAATCTCACGACTAATATTACTCAATGACACTAATCGGGACTTAAGATTTAAGTCCCTTCCTAAACTCTGAGGAGGTTGAATATTAGAAAATCAGTGTTAAAATGGGACACCTATCTATCACCCGGTCGCAGTTAAAACTGCTTAACCTAGAGATCGATTCAAATGCCGGCCACATCTATACCTTCTCAGAGCTTCGGGTTGTATGATAAATATATATTGTAACAAGGCACCCGCCCTAGCTTCGCGCGGGTGTCCGGAAAAACAAACGCACAAACTTTAGCTCTATAAAATATTAATAATTAAAGGTATAGATGTTGCAACACTGACGCAATTTGCGAATTTTGTCACAAACTTTAATACCACAGAGTAAAACCACACCTCCTTCTACTCTGTGGTTTATTTCATTTATGGAGTAAACAATAAGGAGGAACATCTCTTATGGTAGAAAAGTTGAAAAGTGTCCAATATTATAGCTAATATAGTAGTTCATAAACCGTCCGTTTTGGTATGGTATGAGTGTAACAATAGTAGATGACATGCATGAAAAACTAAACTACTTTGCTTTAATCCGCGAATGAATACGAGGGAAAATCGGTGTAATGCTGCAATGCACGATAACAGTATCCGAACATTTAATATTAAAATGGCAGCGTCTGGGTTTGAACTGGACACCTTGTTTATTTCACTCCATGCTTTATACTGTTAAGTTGATGGAACACACTGGTAGGATCATACCAGAATTGGCTAGACAGGGGAGGGAATACTGGCAGTGAAGGTGAGCGTTAATGGCCTCTTTAAAGAGTTCTCTTAAATCTACACCTGGGCCACACGTCCCAGGAACTGATATGGTTCATTTCTCCACAACATGATGGATCGGGATGATGAATACATGGAATGCTAAGATATTTATCTGTCTTTTTTAGGTCTAAGCGGCATATCGATTTATGCAGTTCTATTATGGACTACAAGTATAGAATGGGTGCAAGTGTCACAGTTTCTATATGGCCTGTTCATGGCTACAGAAGTTGCATATTTAACATACATATATGCAAAGGTAAAATTTTACTATATTATATATGTTATCAAAAACTAGTTAGCATATGTTCAAAAGATAGATTTATTTACAAGGATACCAGAGTAGCATGTGGAAAATACATTTATAAACTTAATTGTAAAATCGGTTCAATTCCCAACATTATTATAGGTACATACAGCATTCAAAGATGTTAAAGTTACCAAGTCTATATTGATTGAATTAAATTTGGATGTGTAAGACACTCTGTCTTGTTATCTCTGAAACTGCGGGAACAATGTTTGCCTTTAATTTTAACATAAGAAATGGGGTTCTGCACAAATTCCTCCTTATTTATCTATATGACAGACAGAACCAAATATTGCACAAAATTAATATTTAAAGAAAACATTGAATACAAGCATCTTTTAGGGTTCCATAAACAAATACAGTGAATCCCTGGTTGACCGGCCCCCGTCTAATCCTGTGCCTGAAATAATATTATAGATAGTGGGGTTTCCGGTGATGATGTCAGACAGCAGTTGGTCATCTTAACTTGCCCCCACAACCCCATCCTCTACAACTTAAGCAGAATCTGGAGTAGACTGGGATAATGCTAAGCAGAATTTATGTGAGGTATAAAACAGCGATGGCAGTTATGTTCCTAATGTTTTAGGACATGTTGATACTACTTAGGAACCTTTAAGAATAGAGGAAGAAGAAGTGCTTGCCTGTTCCTTTGTAGTTGACCATTATGCCGGAGCCAGACATAGATCAAAGTGTTTGTACATTTTGTCCTTGAAGACTATGAAGTGCCACAAAACTTTGCACAGCTACACAAAGTCCCCGGCCCCACTACATGATCATTCAAATAAAGCTATGTCTGGCTCCGGATTTAGAATAACATAAACACTTCCATCAAACATTTAAATCTCGCACTTCTTGAGATAATTTGACATTATTTTATCCATAAACCTGACCGTTGCTGTCAATAATTTTGTTTGATTTTCAATTATGAAATAATTTTTAGTTTCAATTCTTACAAATGCCGGGATAACGCTAGGAAGAAGAAGAATATCTTTTTGTTTTGATTTCAGGTGGATTCAACGAAGTATCCAGTGGTGTCATCGTACACGCGAATAGCGGCTCTGACTGGTCGTTTTCTGTCGGGCGTCAGCTCTCAACTTCTGGTCCACTTCAACTTGATGGACTACAGAGACCTAAATTATATCACTTTGATTGGTAAGAAAATTCCATTCGATACTTCAGTCCAATCATTTGCTAGTTTTGCCTGGGAACTTTTCCGGGAGTTTTTAAAATTGGCAATTTTATAGATTTGGATGTGCTCGCTCCGAATTTTAACTTTGCCGCCTCGTATTTCTACCCCTCGCTCCGCCATATTGAAAAAATGGCGCCTAAAAGCAGTTTTTTGACAATATTTCCTTTCCGACTCATTTCACGATAAAAAACAATTATATACTAAATGAAACTAGAGATAATTACCTACAATTTCTGTCTGTCTGTACAATTTATTTTTTTAGGCGTACGAGCTCCGTAACGTGTACGTTAACTTGCGTTTTGGCCCTTATATAAATTGTTAAAATTTATATTATTTGTCTCGCTTTTCTTTTGAATCTTCCTTGAAATAAGGGCCACGATAGAATGTAATACTGTCCAGGGGTTGTGCGCGTCAGCGCGACTAATATTTTTTAGGGTTCCGTAGTCCTACAAGGAATGAAGGAACCCTCATAATATCGCAAGCATATTTTTTCAATTTTATTTTTTTGTATATAATTG
>JANCMC010013029.1:0-11946 GCA_024363005.1 Charaxes varanes | reverse complement strand
AAATATTATTTTGTATTAAAACCGTATACTTAGCAAATGTTATAAATGATACTAGCCTTGTACAACGCTAAGGAGAAGAAGAAGAATTTTACAAATGTTATATATAATGCTCGAAGTTTTGATAACAAATTCGTAAACGAGCAAAGCGTCTTAAACTTAAAACTATTTTTATTCATTATTCATATAGAAATTATCATCTGATGTTTAATATACCTTGGAGATGGATTCGTCTATCTTTTACTTATGTATATTCTTCTTCTTCCTAGCATTATCCCGGTCTAGTACCAGCGTCCGCTGATTACCGACTGCCGTTTGAAATTTTTCACAAAATCCCACATTGACTACAATCGCACGAATAAAATCATTCAGTGACATTAATCGTGATCAACTATTACACATGGTTTCCGAAATACGGAGGAGGTGAAGGATTTTTGTAAGCCAGTGTTGGAATTGGTCATCCATCTATCACCCGGTCGCGATAAGACCTACTTAACCAAGCGATCGACTGAATTGCCGGTCACTGATTAAGCTACGTTTTCGTTCTCTATCTATAGTATCCAATAACGTTCTAAGTTTCAACACGAACGAATCTTTCTAGAAATTTGCTAATCCTTTTGGTATTCCAGATTTTATTTTGCAAACTAGAAACAATTTCATAACTAACTACTTTTTAACTTCAATTAAAATTACTTTTTACTTTAAACAGAGAAAATGATATGTAATGGCTTAACTTACAGTTTTATTTTAAAACAGTAAAACTATATTGAAACACTGAGTAAAATTTTATTCCCTTTCGCTGCCACAGTTTATTGAATCGTATTATAATTGTAGAATTTACTTAAGAGATTTGTTGGAAGAAAAAAAACGGTTAGTTGTATGCGTCCCTCAAGGCGGTATTCTAGGTCCGCAAGTTAAAATAGTTCACGAACACAGTAAAGCTTTCTTGGTCGGCTTTACGTCATGCAATCATACCATCTCGGCTGGCAATCACTGGGCTATTTTGTTTGTATTTTAGCTGCAGGGATTCTGCACCACGAGAATTATCTGTTCAACTTTTCGCTGGATTTGCGTTTGAGTTTATTATGACGCTGTATTTATTTAAAATGCTGCTCCCTTAGGGGTAATTTTATCTCTTGAAACTTGCGCTCTATACCCATTACCTTATTTCCTTTATTTTATGTTAATTTTATTATTTGACTTTTACGACATATTGCTGTTTGTCCTTTTAGATTATTTTATTTAAACTATTCATATACAATTCTGTACTGCATTATTATGATCTATCTGGTAAGGTTTAGGTTTAGTTAGCGCTCGCAATGGTAAGTGCACAAAACGTTTTTTACAACATCGCGTTACAAATTATTTAATTTCTCGGTACTTATTTACAATAATACATATCAAGTTGCCTCATGAATCACTCTATCTATTGATGAAAACCGCATGATAACCCATTCAGTAGCTTTTGAGTTTATCGCCAACAGACAGACAGGCTTTGTTTTATATTCTGATAGTATTAGTGACGACTTTTTTATTTTATTTTATATTTGATGCGATATTTGATTATTGTATATCAACGTGCAGATATATATTTTTCATGAAAATGTGAATATGACTTGCGTGTACGCAGTTTATACATTAACTGGGTCAGTACTAATATATGTATATATTAGGACTCCATAACAATATTACTTAAATTTACTATTTATTTAGAACTGTAGTATCAAACAATATTGTTATATATCCAAATTATAATTAAATCTTTATTAAGTGACGAATATTTCCAATGCGTTAAAATAAACGATGACCGTACAAAATAAAAAATTGTTTAAAAATGAATAAGATTAAGAATACAATGTGTATTTTATCCTAAGCCTACAATATTATCATTCTATGACACTACGATAGATAGTCTCTGCACTAAATCAATATTGTATGAATTAAGGCTAATTCTAAAGTGTCCCTCAAGGCGATATTCCAGATCCACGACTTTATGTAGTTCATGTACATTCGAAGCTTTCTCGACGATCTTCAATAAGTGCAATCATATCATCTACGCCAGCAATTTCTGTGCAATTTTGTTCATATTTAAGCTTCGCAGATTGGATACTTCTAAAATAACATAATTAAGGTTTGTAATCATCTTTATATATAAAAAATGAAACCCGATTTCCGTTGTTCCCAGCATCATGCGTGAACAGCTGGACCGATTTAGCTAATTCTTTTTTGTTGTTTTTGTTATAGTCCGAAGAGAAGAATGTTCTTATGAAAGAAAATTGCGCGGAAAATTAGAAAGCTTAAGAATTCTTACCCCCCAATATTTTTTTCTAATGTAACCTTATGGCGTTTTCACATAACATTGACAGAATATCGTTTAAAATAGATGCTTCGGTCGAAGTTGTTTATATAAACAAAATGAATTTCCAAAACGAACGGATCAGGACGGGAACGGGAATGAGAAAGGGAACGAGAAAGAGAACGGTAAGGAACGGGAAAGGGAAGGGGTATAATATAACCCAATGTTCCGACAGGACAGCGTCTGCCGGGTCCGCTTGTGTTCCAATAAATAACATTTTGTAGATTAATGTTTCGACGAGTGTAAGTAAGACAATGAATGACAAAATGAATTTTATATCTAATTTATTACATTTTATACACGTGTGTGTAAATCGTGTGGCATTGGCGTGCGTGAGGTTTTATTTTCATAATTTAATATATTTATAATGCATATTTTATTAAAATTAGCATTCGCACGCCCTCCTATATATTAAACTATATGTGTGCCAAACTTCATACTTCCTCCGTTGGCGTAATTTTCGTAAAATGGTATCGAAAATTTTCTCTTCACGTATATATATAGAGAACGTAATTGTTAACAACAGTTTAAGATTACCTTAGGACAGGTGTCCAAAATTTCGAAGAGGATTGGCTCTCCATCTAGTAGTGATTCATGCTTGTATTTGCTCTCTGAAAATAAACATAACAGACATTTAAAACGCGTAATCTACTTAAATAACTTTGTTTCCTGCATGTTCAGTTCTTCGCATACTTATCTATTAGATTTATTATATAAATAAATAAAATGAAGCTTTATTTCTACGAGTTCTAAATGGAAGAGGCCTACGTTCAGCAGTAGACGCACCCAGGCTGAAATGATGATGGTGATGACTTCTAAATAAGAGCATTAATTTAAAATACAATCAAATATTTGTATATTGCATTTTTTTATATATATAAAAAGAAAGTTATATAAATATATATTTTACGATTCCCAGGACCGGAATTAACTATTTTTCCCGAAAATATTTTATTTTAGTTTCCCATATAAAATAACGGGTCCTATATAATTAAGTACATTTGTGAAGAAGAAATATATAATTTAAAAAATATTACAAACACGAAACGGGTAATATTGCAGACTAATTTTAAAAACATATTACCTTGTTGATGATCATATTCTCCAATGTATCTTTTGGTCAGGAACCGAACTGTTAGAGCTGTAAATAACAATTGCCATAGATGAGCATGTTAATAATTTATATTGATTATATTAGTAAATTTGACGAGTAGCACTTTTGTTAAATCGGCTCTAAAATAGTGATACATTTTTGAATTTCTAACATATATTTACGCGTGTTTTAAATCTAGTTACATATATTTATTAAAGAATATCTACATAACTTTAAAATGCCGGCAGATTTAAACATCCAAGGGAATCATAACATTAGTAATGCTCCTTCAGATTACTTCCGTAATATCAACATAACGTCATAACAACGTCAGTGCTCTCAAACATTCTAGAAGTTTTATATTTTGATGTATACTACATTACAACGTTACTATGAATTGTGAATCGGTCCACAAATAGCTGTGGGAGATATAAAGATGCAAAACGTTTTTTAGACTGGGCTTTTCTGGGGCGGGGGTGAAAATACCCCAGACAGGTACGATAATATGATATGAAGTTCCAATCTGATTTGATTCTTGAACAGATAATGTTTGAAGTTATGTCGTTTTAAGGGTTCCGTAATCCTACAGGAGTCCCTTATAGTTCGCTCTGTCCGCCTGTAAGATGGCGTGCCTCCCCCCCTCCCTCCTCCTAGGATTTCCAAACTATTCGACGTAGAGACTTGACCTTTTCCATGTTGATATAAGATGCTAAATACTCATTATGCCGGAGCCAGACACATGTAGCTAAAAGTGTTTGTACATTTTTGTCCTTGAAAACTTCTTTAATTTCAGAACATTCCCCCGGTTGTCTCCGCCAGCATCGGAATACTTACAGTCGACATATCGAGCGACGTTCAGTTGCGCGGTCACTTGAAAGAAAACGTTAAGTTTGTCTCTAAGAAGCTTGGCGTCCTCAACCGGGCAAAGCAGTACTTTACGCCGGCCCGTCGCTTGCAACTGTATAAGGCGCTTGTTTGGCTTTACATGGATTACTGTAGTCACCTTTGAGCGGGGGCACCAAAATAATAGCTGCTTCCATTTCATCGTGTTCAACGTAGAGCGGCCCGAATTTTCTTTCTCGGCGACCAAGCTCTTTCCGATCGGCTCGATCCTCTGGCATTGCGGAGAGATCTGGGTTCACTCTGCATCTTTTACCGCATGTATCATGGGGAGTTTTCCGAGGAATTGTTCGAACTAATACCGTCAGCTGCATTACATCACACGACATCTCGTCAAAATTTTCAATTCCACCCTCATCACCTTTATGTCCTAAAGTCCACAACCGTGCGATTCTCTTTCTCTCGGTATTTCCGCTTCGATATTTCTGAACCGATACGCCTAGGGATCTTCAAGAAAAGAGCATACTCATTCCTCAAAGGTCAGTAACGCACCTGCGAGCCCTTTGGTGTTGCAGTTGTCTATGGGCGTCGGTAGTCACTTATATGGATGCCGCCTGCTAGTTTGTTCCTTGTTATATAAAAAAAACCGCGTATCATATACAGAACCCTTCTATAGTGTGTCTTGACACCCTCTTGGTCATTTTCTTTTGTGTTATTATACAGATTCATCTGCTGACTATATCCGAGAGAGTTATTTGTCAACATTTACACTGTTCTATCAATTTTATAGGGATAATCCAAAACAAAACATGTGTTTTTTTTAGTCTTTTCTTATATGCACGCTAAGCCCAAAAAATGTAACATTTCATTGGATAATATTTATATTAAGTATTTATTACTGTACCTAATCTTAGGTACTGGCTCTTGAAATACAGTTAATTCTAGTTCGAGAGCCAGGGAGTCATGACTAATATGTTTCACACAATTTCTTAATTCCTTAAAGAATATTTATTTATTGTTATCCATACACATAGAAGTAAAATTCAACTGAGAAATAAAGAATAATAAGGTACTAAACAATTTTTCTTTACTTATCTAATACAGTTTCTCTTTGCCAATATTATCTCGCGAGTCAGTTTATTGATAATAGTTATACAAGATTTACGTACATTTACAAGTGCCGATTTTGCGTCTGTGATATCCGAATCGTAAATAAAGGTTATTTCTGTGGGCTGAATGTCAGATTTATCATCGGTTATACTTTGCTATCGACATATATTTATTTATTTTCGACGATCCCGTGATTGTACATATCTATATGTGTATAAAGCGAAGACATTTATTGTCGAAGCTCTATTTGCAACAAGTGAAATCGTTCTTAATTCAATGTATTTAAACTGTGTGCAAGTTTATTAAAAACCAATTTGGTCTCAATTTTAACGATTATTTATTTTTATGCCACAAAATCGCAAAGTTTTCAAGAACATTTTTTTTCATGCAACAGTTTATAGGTCATAAACTCATAAATTTGGATAAAAATTGATGAGGATTTAAGGAGAGGTTCTGAGATTCATCCGCTGCGCTGCCTCACCGCTTGACGGATTACATATGTATCAGAAATCTGGGACACGCATGTTTTCCTTCAGTCAAGTGGCTCTGAATCATTAAATGTTAATTATAAACAACGCAGACAATCAGATATGTACATATGTCTACTTTGTGGCAGAATTAGCGCCCACAGTTCACTGCAGTATAAATACCACGCTTAAGATATGCCTAATTATAATCTCGTTTCTCGTTTGCTGCTTGGAATAGCTTAACGGGGTTGGGGATCGAGTAAAGAACTTTACAAATATCAGTCCAGATGTATTACGATGCTCTATATGTAACTATGGAAAAATACATAAAACCGCAAGAACTCGCAAAATAACCTATTAAACACAATTGGCATCTGTCTTAATATTGGCGTGCACTTGTTTATCCAGCACACAATAAACATGTCCAAAGCTTAACGATTGCTTTTAAAATTACGAGAGCATTAAAAGAGTAACGCGTGTTTCATGTTTATTAAAAATAATGTTAACGTTGAACTATCATGGATACGCCTCGTTGGACTAGGAGCGTAATGGGCTCGGAGCTAGGCCGAACCCACGCCGATCCATTAATTCTATCTAAAATTTAAAGTAAACATTTAATTACCATGACTACCCAACTATTTCAGAATTTATATTGCAATTATTAAAACATCAAAATTTATGTTTTCGTTTTTAACTTATATTCTAGGAAGTTGTGAAATTAACAGTTTACAATCCTGTTAATATTATAATATTTAAAATAATCGCTGTGAAACCTCTTAAATAAAATCAATACAACATCATTTATGTTTCTCATCAACCTCTTCTCTCAATCTCTTTTACCAAACGTATAATATTTAGTGCGTTATTTACCTACCAGAAACTATACATAATATAGTATCAACTTTGTAAAACAACCTTAATCAAATTGTAATAAGAATAAAAAATAGCATATAATTTTATATATTATGTCTTTATTCCCTTACATTTTTTACACTCCCACAAAATCTTCCAAACGTCTGACTCACAATTTAATATTAAACGCGAAATGATTCTATCATTCTAATATAGAACAAGGGAACCTTTGTCTATTATGTTTTGAAATGTTCCGTCGTTGTTATGTTTGTTATAAAATGAAAAGTCCAACGCTACTAACACAATTTTAATTAAACTATGGCAGGTATATTTCTATATAAAGCAAGAGCAAAAGGATAAAATTCTATAGTTTGCTGGAAAATTATAGTCAGTATTTTTTCTTGCTTGGGATCAAAGACAGTTTATTTTCTCTTTTATTGCGTCCTACTTGTTTATTATTATTTGTGGCTTTATTCAAGGCCTTACCCTTTTAAATGCCTCTTACGGTTTTTAACAAGAAATAAAAAAATCTAGTTAATATTGTAGCGAATAAATCAACTTAACCGACCCAACGAATACATAATTATTATTTAATTATTAAGAAGCTGACTCTATAAAACGATTATTTTTATAATAAACTAGCAGAAACTCGTGACTTTGGGTCCCCGTCGAAGTCATTGACACATCATGGGTGCCGACCAGTCTATTCCGCTAATATACCGAGTCAACCCGTCCCTGATAATAGTAATGTATTAATATTTTCGACTCAATAGATTTTCTAACATATATACTTTTGCTGACAAGGTCTGTCGGATGCTTATTTATAAAAGTGTATACTACAACATATGGTTTAAATACTTTACTATTTAATGGTCTGGCTTAATTCCAAGCTTAGGATATGGCAAGCTCGCCAAATTCCGGGTTATTGGCTTGTCCTCTGGTGTTATCACTGAGCTCACACTTGAATTATATTTTATATTCGAATAAATTAAGCATTTAATACTGATATATAATAATACATCGAACCAAAATGGGATGCGTAAAAAGTAAATAGTTCTTTAAGAATACATTATATTAAATGACTAGCGGCCCTGGTAGACGTTGTCCTACCCGAACATTGGGTTACTTACTATTAACTACATACTCCTATAATATTATTACCGTTCCGTTCCCGCTCCCGTTAATTGCAATTGTCAAAATTGCTAAGGTTACCCTAGAAATAATTTAATATGGTGGTTAAATATTATTCAATTTTCTTATTTTCCGCGCACTTTTTTTTTTATCTTTCCTAAGGACCTTCTTCTGACAATTACAAACACAACAAAAAAAAGACTTGACGAAATCGGTACAGCCATTTATTTACATATCTTTTTTTAGAATTAAATAATGGCTGGATAAGCGTGGTGCCGAGACCAAGGTAAATTTGGGATTCATTTTTATATATATAGATAAAATATTCTAAATGTATTACATAGAGTGCAATAAACAGGAAAATAAGATTTAAAACGGAAAAATTTTCATCAACAAGGAAATACATCAAAAGAGAGAATTGTTCTTAAAGTGACAAATAATGCAGGTTTAATATTAAATGAAGTAAGATTGGAAAAGGACATTTTTTCAGTGTCACCGTTATCTCAACTGATTATTTTTGTAATACTTTCTTACAGACACAGAAAAAATGTATACTCGATATAAAACAAAATAAATTACTAAATATTTGAGACAGAATACTTCGTACTTGGTTGAAAATCAACCTTCTGGCGTTAAATTTTTGACGTAGCGCCAGACTCTCTATTAACCGTGTAAAATATTTGCAAGAAAACATTCATGTACAATTGTACATTAACACACACACAAAGTTAATATGAAACTATTGTTCAACGATAATATCAGAGAACGTAATTGATTTATGAAAAGCACATAATTGTAGACAGTGAAAAAACCAGAAAAGAAGAAAGTTTTAGTATATTGCAAAATTAACTTTAGCCGATTTCCACTATGATTTAGCATTGTATTTCTATGCAATGAAATAATATACGAATAAATAGAATTATATAAATACTTATATATATACAAGTGTATAAACATTTTATTCAATTTTTTATTAACCACTATCCATATACAAGTACGTTTTCATTTAAAGTGCTAGCTGAGCAGAGCTAGGCAGAATCAAACACTCACTATACTACATCAAATCACTCCAATTTGTACGTACTTGCCAAATTTCATTACTCTAGGTCAAAGGGAAGTATCCTATAGGTTGCGATTCCCTTTGTGAATGTACTGGTATGGGAAATGAGAAATAAATGACCATATCTTTAGATTAGCGTATACTTAGAGGGTTTATTTTTTCATAGCTTCAAAAGATTACAGTATTCTGTATGTCAGTATTTGTAATTTATTTCAACTTTATACCTCTACAAAACCTAAAAGGTCTGGACGAACATACAGATAGACTAACATACATTGATGAAACATTCAATTTACAGTTTTCAAACTTTTCCTACGCTTGTGCTACCAGATATACCTTCTTGCCCAATTACATGATTCTTGGTCAATTGGAAGCACCTTATAAGTTTTGTTGCCTTTGCAAATGTGTGGAAAATGTGACATAAATGGCCATATTTTTTAATTACGTAAAACTTAGACAGTTGATCTTTTCACCATTTCGTGGGACGGTATATGGCAGTAATTTCATATTTATAGCTCTACGAGTTCCTGAAAAAGGGTATTGACAGCCAGATGGACAATGAAGTGACTCAACGTTTAAGGGTTCCTTTTTTTCTTTGGAGCTACGGAACTCCAAAAAAGCAACTCTACCTACGCTGAGTATTGTAATGGAAAAAGTTGTTTAAAAACGAGAAGCTATAATTAAAAGTTCTAGACAGGAAATTACAGTTAAGAATTCTAACTAATAACAGTTCATAATATACCCTAATGAAGTGCTTTATTTCGAGAGGAATTATACCAATTCGTGCAACTGAGTTTAGCATTTCAATAACCGCTTATGACTGTTAGGCATGTATCGTTTTACCAATAACACAAAACTATTTTTGCTATTCGAAACTCGTGCAACGTTACGTATAAAATTACATTATGTATCTCTAATTTGCATTACGAATTTTATACTTAAAGTATAAAACGAACTAGTAATATGGCGTATCATGCAGTTTTATTAAGAGAATTAAAATTCAAATACGATTCTTGTCGATGCAACGAATGATTGGATATAGTTGACGTAATGATCTGAGATATTGTTCGGATCGGGTCCGTTCAAACAGAAATAGTCCACATATTTCTATAGATATTTTTAGATTATACTAGAGGTCGTTCTTATAAGCAAAGCATTGTCTTGTCTTTGGTACTGTTGAAATATAGTGAAAGTTTGTCAGTTTCCATAGCGAAACACCGTAGCTATGGGATGTTAAGACCAATAATTGCTATGGGTTGTCACACCTAGCATGATAGACAATGTTTTGAACAGTTAAATTTGATTCAATGGACTTAAATAGTAACGTATTGCTATGTAGGGTTAATAAATGTGGAAATAGGCGACTCGGTCGGCCGGAGGTTGCTTGTTAACAAAAAATATTTACATCCATTCAACATCGGATGTTCCTTTCAACGAAGAAATTTCGGCATTCTCATATTTTCATTGGACTTGTTTCAAACGATGCCAGCGATTCGATTCTTAAACGAAAAATTTTATTTAAGTCTATCGGGCATTGGGTATATATATCGATATGTCTATCTTGGTATTCTCATTACATTGTCCAAAACGTGAAGTCGTTAAAAGAATACTTTGTTGACATCAGCTGTCACATCTGTGAAAACAGTGTTGCAAACATCATCGAATCGTTTTGGGAATTGAATTGCTAAAATCACGCGCTAAAGTCATCACTCATCACATACGCGCATCGAAAAAAAATTGCCTCCACATGCAAAACTTTAAGGTGTTTTACGATTACGATAAAAAGGTGTTAAACAATTCTATCTTCATAAAATATTTACTTTTTTATTACAGCTACAGAATTTTTAATTTTCACAAAATAAAAAAAATTGTAGTTGTCTCTCTTTTCAACGTGTAAATGAAAATAAACATACACCTATAAAATTATAATTTTAGCCTTTGAAAATAGTGCTGAATATGAATGAATTACATTTATTCCCACTGACCCATATGCGTATGAAATTTTACGGCATCAATAACAATGTTAGCGCCAAGATTAGTTAAAACAAACTAAATCCGGACAACTAAAATACTTTAACATTTTACAGACTGCTCTAAACTAGAAACATCTATAAACTGGATAGATGTTTTGAACATTTTTTTCAATAAATATTTAACCTTATGATCCTAGTTGTCTTAGGAATTTATTTTTTTATTACTTATTTGAAAAGCAAAGTTGTATTCGTCAATACTGTTTGAACGATTTTCAAAAAATTTTTTTATCATAGCCTTATATCATTTCACAGCGGAATAATGATGAAAAATTTTCGTACATATATAAAAAAAAGTTATTTTTTACCAAATTCATTACGTCTTCTAACATTATTTCGCCATGAAAATGAAATTGCATTCGCTTTGCAGAAATGAAAACAGTTTTGAATATCTCAAATCATTATTAATTATAAGATTTATTTTATAATTTAACACACATGTTAAGCGTTTAAAGCCTTAAACGTACAAATTTCATTTTACGTTACTGTATAATAATAATATTATTTAGTAATACTTAAGATTTTTATAAATTAAAATTATTTTACAGCTTAAACTTGAAATTTTTTACAGAAAATTTTATTACCGTAAAAATGTTAAGAAACATAAATGCCGGAAAGTAAAAACATCTTTACATATATTTAATTACTCTCATATGTATATCTATGCTGTAAAACGTCACAAAATCATATACACATAAGTACACCATGATGTGAACAATCAGCATCAATATATACATGGACACGAGATTCGAAACATGTTTTATTTGAATACGAATTCCTGAACCACGCAGAAACTCTAAAAACTCGTCTATTCGCTATATTTACGCTCAGAATCATCACTCACATACCGCTTTTGCCAACTGATGGAGCGCCAATCACGGCCACTTTAACTTCAGACAGCGATGACTTCTTCCGTCTTATACCTCGAGTGGTATATATTTAAAGGGGGATTTTTTTTTCGTTTATCCTCATCGTGTGTGGTATCATTGAATAGCTGTTTTAAAACAAAG
>JANCMC010013012.1:0-10910 GCA_024363005.1 Charaxes varanes | reverse complement strand
TGGTTACACCTTAAAACGTAACGCGGTCCAGTATACTGACATCCAGATTTAATTTTTCCATTTTCAATTTCACAAAATCATTATTTTACGAACTCACGATTTGTCTTCACCCACGATTTTTTATCTTATCACCAGTGTGAGCGCTGCTTGCAGTGTATTTCGGAACAAACCCTTAGTGAAACTATGGCCTTTATTATTCTCCTTGGCCAATTATTCTGCGCCCACATTCTCAGTCTTTAATAATCGTTAACGAAAGAAAATTCTGATCATCACTATCACCACGATGTCGGCCTTATGCCTTTACGTATTTCTTATAAAACTGTGAGTGTCAAGTTGTATATATAACGTGTAAAAGTGAAGAATGGCAAATATGTTGATGACTTGTTTAAACTATCCATTATTATTTAGCGTGACTAATGATAGTCTTGCAAATCCTTGTTCGCGCTTATTCGTTACTTCACTAGAAATTAGAAGTTAGCTCTAGAATAGATCTTGAGAGAATTTTTCAATGATTATTCTATTTTTCATAAAAAAAAAATTACGAAATAGAGGTATTCTAATAAAGTGCACGGCATAGTCACAGTGTATTTTAAAGGCTTTGAATATTGCACGTAGATTCCTTCGATTCTTGGCGCATATTTTTCAGTGTGTAAAATCAATGTCAATATCCGGTTGAGAACGCTCAAAATAATTACGGAATACCTTCAAAAGGTGTCAATTTGAAAACAGAACATAAAGCTAAAACCGAAAATGAGGAATCTTGGGACAACGTTTTTGGCAGTTCCGAAAAGCCGGATACAGATTTTACAAAAAGTCAATATCCGATTGAGAACGTCAAATTAAGCACAATAAATGAGTTCGATTTTATACCACATGTTGATAACAGACCAGCTATATTTACTGGCCATACTTGTTCTAAAGGAAAAATAAGACTAGGACCACTTTGCGTTGACTGCGAAATCTTGAAAAGTAAAACTAAATTTAAGTGTTAAGATCCTAGAAGGCGAATTGAACCCAAAAAGACGACAGTGCCTTGGTTTTACAGAGTTTTATCAACTTAATTTTAATTTTATTTGTATTTTTCGTTCTTATTTACTTAATAACTAACACCTAGATAATAAGATTATTATTAACACTACATGGGCTGTAATAGTTTATTATTTCATGTCTCAAATAAACGATTTATTTTTAATGACCAGAAGGCTAACAGATGCGTTGCCGGCCTTTAATGACGAGTTTGATCCACCGGGAAGTCTCACAAACCGAACGAAACGCGACTACAATACCATCACTTGACGTGACAGCATTGCCGCCACTTCACGCTAGAATGGGTCACCCATCTATCACCCGGTCGCAGCCAGGGCAACTTAACTTAGCGATCGACTCAAATGCCGACCACTGATTAGGCCACGACCTCCTCAAGGAAAACAAATAATACTAATCTCATTATGTAGAAGAATGCGAAATGCTATTATATTAAAAACTAGTAACAACTAAGCTGGTAACCTATTCTACAGAGATGTTGTCTGAGGCAAGAAATTCCTATCAAAATGATAGGAATTTCTAGAAACGTGTAAAATACACGTTTGTAGAATATTGAACATCAATCAAGGTCATGACAATAAAATTTCTGGCGCCATGTCTGGAAAATACAACTGTGAGAGTATTTTTCATTTATACCAATACGTTTTTTATTAAGCAAACTCGAATGAGAATAGACACGTAAAGAATTAGAATAACAAAGGTATATTAAGGAGACTAAAGAATTAAAAAAACTTTTTAGGGTTCCGTAACTCCAAAAGAAAAAAAAAGGAACCCTTATAGATTCACTTCGTTGTCCGTCGGTCTGCCTATCGGTCTGTCTGTCAAGACCCTTCTTCTCAGGAATGCGTAGGGCTAAATTAATACCAAATTCTAAAGCGTCTAATCCCTTGAAACTGTGAAAATATCAACGCTCTAAGTATACGCAATCAAAAGGTATGGCATTTTATAGCTAGATAAAACTGTAACAGGCCATTTAGAGAAAACACACAAGTAAACCCTCTGGCCTGAAGACACAGTTTCTATGATGTTGCAGAATAACAAATTGTTAGACATCATCTGACTGAGTTTGTTATGGGCACTTCTCAGAGCAAGGCGCGAGAGACCCTCGTAACCTTAGCTTTTAAATTGCAAATTTTATTACCGAATTATTAATAATTAAAAAGAAAAAGATTGTACAAACAAATTTCATAACTATTAGTAAAAAGTATATGTGAATAAAAAATAAAAAACTAATGTGCTTTAGACCATATAACTGAAGTGAAGCTTCTTTAACTCCATGCATATGTATGTATATATGTCGCAGACAGATAGCTTAATTAGTCGTACAACTAAAATAAAGTCGAAAGTAAAGAGATTAGCCATTTTATTGAATGTTCGCCTCAACCGATCACACTTTTTGTTACACTCTCGTCACGCATTCACCACCTTACTCCCCAAGTCAAGCTTGCGTAAAGAAGTTTTACTTCATAAATTTTGACTGTGACTTAGATATCTTCTTGTGTTTGTGATAATTTTAAAAAGTTTCCCTTTGTCGTGTCTCCTCGATTTCAGAACACTCCCCTGGTTGCCGCAGCCAGCATCGGAATACTTGGAGTCGACATTCTTACATAACACATAAATAATATATCTATATAGATTTAAAAATGTGACAAACGAAATGCACTAAAAATCATTTTTCACACTTGTAAATCAATTCAAACAAAGTTATAGCTACCTCGGATGGACTACAAAGTTCTGCAGAACTTTGCGAAGCTGCACAAATACCCAGCCACACTACATGATCATTGAAATGATCATTCAAATGAACCTACAATAACATCGTACAATACATTTTATCGTACAATAAGATTCAATGGCGCTTTGAATCCACACGATTAATTATGTTGTACAATAATACGGACGTCACAATGTTTAAATTATAATAAACTGTTTCCTTAACTTTTAGATTCTCTCGCTCCGCCATTTTAATTTTATAATGTTTTTGCTATTCATAAAAACGTTAATTTCTACTGAAATATTAAATTTTTTGGCAATAGATTGAGAATCAGTAGATGCTTTTTTTATATGTTACAAGGGGCAAACGACAAGGTTGCAGGCTTACCGACGCCTACCGACGCCTATGGACATCTGCACGAGCAAGAGGCAAGCAGATGCGTTGCCGGCCTTTAATGACGAGTTTAAGCGACCGGGAAGTCTCACAAACCGAACGAAACGCGACAACAATACCATCACTTGACGTGACAGCATTGCCATCACTTCACGCGATGGGCGTCACGGTGGTACTTACATCGAGCAACGGAATCTGTATAAACTGAAAAATAAAAAGAAAAAATAAACAGAATTAAATATGAATAACTTGCCAACCCTATTCAGTTTTCATCGATTCTAATTTGCCGTGCGATCTCTTGAAAATACTGTATCGTGATTTCTCTATGATTCTACGTTCAGTTTATTTACTTTGAATAGCAAGTTTAAGAATCATTCAGTTTTCAGGACGTCTAAAGGAAGAGAGAGATAAGAATGATTTTTCCCAATACCATGCTTCTTTTGATAATATATTTTTTTCTCCTTTCTATCTACCTTTATATCTTTTTACTCCATCCCTTCCTTTATCTATCTTTTTATATAATTAGAGGTAGCGTTTGCTGTTCTTTTAGTCTGCAGCCGAATTTATCCAGCGCGTTCGGGTACCAATTCCTCTTTCTCACATGAGATCGGCGTGAAGTGGCGGCAATGCTGTCACGTTAAGTGACGGTATTGTTGTCGCGTTTCATTCAGTTTGTGAGAGTTCTCAATGGTGTAAACCTCTCTTTAAAGGGCGGCAACGCATCACGAGAATTCTTGTCTCATCTCTCATCACATGTCCATGGGCTTCGGTAGTCACTGGTGGTAGATGACTAGACTGCCCGTTTGTCCTTATATACCAATAGATGGCGTTGCTTTGATATTCACTAGTAAGAGTGTGCCAACGTTCGGGCACAACGTCTGCCGAGTCCTCTAATATAATATATTTTGTAAAATGAATGTACTCGCTTCTTGAAGGTCCCCAAGTCATATGAGTTGATTATGGAACTAGCAATGTATTTCAAAAAGATGTATTTCTAGTCTAAAAATAAAGTTCATACAGATAGAAACAGGACGACCAGCGTATGTGAGAAGCTGCCAGTGAAACGATGATGTCCAGAATCTTCTACATGGGCAATAACATCAAAGCCAACGTTCAGGTCGCGCAAGTTCATTCTCGACTGGATAGTCCACGTGTTTTCCAACACGTTGTTAACTGTTGTTGATGCGAAACCGGACTCGAAGTGAGACAAGTCGATTTTTTCGAGTGAAATCACGAAACCGTTCGTGTAGTTGACTGTGCCGCGGGCGTGCCATTTGAAGAGTGCTTCGCTGAAATAGAAATAATTAGTTTTTTTTTTTAATATATATAACAAGGAGCAAAAAGGGCAAACAGGCTGTTCACTTGACTAAAGCACAATAATAATTAATTTCGAAGTATATTCTGGTCTTGCAGATGTCCATGGGCGCCGGTAGGCACTTCGGTGCCTGCTGCCTGCTCGTCTGCCCCCTTGTAACATATAAACGTATTTGTTAGACAACTTCAAAAGTTGTAGTCCTATTTCGTTCAGAATAATTTTCCTAATGAGTTTTTAGCATGTTCTATCAACATGGAAAAGTTCAAGTCTCTACGTCTAATAGTTTGTAAATTCTAGGGGGACCCTCTTAGGGGCAGACGGAAGGACGGACTGACAGATCGAAATTAAAAGAGTTCCTTGTAGTACTACAGAACCCTAATAAATGAGTCTAGTGTGACAAACGTTTTTTCCTAAGAAAGTCAACTTAATCCCTTTGTTTTAGGTAACAGCCGCCTGTTAAACACAAATATTTTTTTTAGTAATACATAAATACATACAAATGGATAATACACCCAGACTCGAGGTGGGAATCAAACCCACGACCCCCGGAGCAGAAGGTAGGATCACTGCCCACTGCGCCAACGGGCCAGCCAAATGGTGGGCTATTCACTACATTCTATTATCGTATAATATTATTCCCGTTGTCGGTCCCTTTCCCTTTCCCACCGGGAGATATATGGGTAACCCATTCTAGCACTGGTATATATTTGATATCCGACCTCCTCCGTGTTTCTTCCGAAACAAATTCGGATATCAAATATAAACCAATGCTAGAATGGGTCACCCATCTATCACCCGGTCGCAGCCAGAGCAACTTAACTTCAATTTTTCATTTCCCTTTGCAATCTGTTATTTTTCCGAGACTTTTATTATTCCCGGTTGGGGTTACATTAGCTTATTAATTTATTATACCTTTCATGAGAACTAAGAGCTAGAAGAAAACTTTGTGAAATATTAAAATTAAATGGCCAAGAGCGTGTCAAGAAACAATTATATAGAAGGGTTCCGGTTATTTGATACTATAAACGTACTTGTTAAATAACTTCAAACGTTGTTCTCCGATTTTGTTCAAAATAATTTTCCTAGTGAGTTTTTAGCCCGTTCTATCAACATGGAAAATTTTAAGTCTCTACGTCTAATAGTTTGGAATCTCACGGGCAGACAGACGGACGGACGGACTTACATTGCGAAATTACAAGGGTTCCTTGTAGTATCATGGAAAAAAGGAATGTACGGGTTTATAACGTAATGAAAACTATTTCTTGGGTATTTTAAATTTTAGCGTAAATAATGAAAAAGCAAATATAAAATAAAGATACCCAAACTCAACTTTTAAGAGAGTATATACTTAAGATTAAAAAATGCCTCGTCCGCTAACAAATACAATCAAATTTAAAATATTATTACCCAATAATCTGGAATCCATTGCCATCCATTCACTATTAATGATATTGTCGATTTTGATTCTATGTTGACTATTCGGTCCCCGGGGGCGCCTCAGCTATTGGCGACTCTTAATATTGAATTATTTAAAATATATTTTATTTAAAAAAATATAAACAGAGCAAATAAGGGGGTGCTGTAAGTTGATCTCGCTCCGTCCTAAAATTTACCTCGGGCCAGCGCTGTTTCTGAATGTCATATTCAAATTCGGTCATATATTTTTAAGTTTTGCTTATTATATTTCGCACAGTTATACATATAATATAAACCTTCCTCTTGAATCGTTCCGATTATTGGTGAAAACCCGTTGCGTAGTTTGAAAGATGTAAGTAATAAAGTGTCAACAAATATGAAACAAATTTATCTATAGTCTAAAATAGCACTGTTTATCAAGGTTTTATCGAATGTATTCATAGTTGCAATTATTAATATGTAAAATGACCCATTTAACGACACACGATACGAAATGCCAGACGTTCAGGCACGATAACCGCTGCGTCCCCGTCTAAGGCCGTCTGTGGCACTGATTTATTTGGTAATACATAATTATTGTAGCATTTGTATTTTAGAAATTAAGTAGAAGAATATTGTTGTTATTAATAGTGATGAAATTTTAATATATTGTAATCGTTTTATTTTTTAAGTTATTTTTTTTCTTGTTTTCTTTTAAATTTAATATCATTCTAGTCGTGTTTGCTTTCGAACGATTTTTACATACCTTTTAAGATATGATTAAGTATTTGTGATTTGTGTGAATTTTGTGTAAAAGTTGCTAGCAGACCAATAAATAAATAAATAAACAATATCAATACAAAGCGAATTTTAACTTCAAGTAAATTATTATATGTAACGACCATTTTTTTTTTTTTAATTTTTATATAAGGTGCTGAAACTGTTCATTCTCTATGGAATGTGATTCACAAAATACAAGCTTTCTGTATATGTTTTATTATTATATTATTCTCTTTCCCTCTTTTGAGGAAGTATTGCCTAGCCTTGGCCTCAATTACCTGGTCAGCCCTCGCTTCTTCAAATCTCGTTACCGATCAGTCACGGCTTCTACCTTCAGTTGGTCTAAGTATGTGATTACGGGCTTTCCCCTTCCCTATTAGGAATATTATATGAAAATTGGCGCTGAACTTTTTAGAAAGAAATGGTAGGATAACCGAGAAATAGAAAGGATAAATACGTATTTGACATTGAGATTCGTATTTCCTTAATTTTGCAGCATTTCAGGCATACGAAATGTGTTCCGTTTATATAGCGGGCCTTAATTATAACAAAGCTGTATGCATATTATCCGTTTGTCGTGGCGCCGATGGCCTTACATGTTGCGGTTGTTATTGTGAATGCGTATTGTTAATATCGTATACGATTAGATACTTAAATAATTGTTTATTTTTTTCTTTGATCTTTATGGGAAGACTAGATATCCCAGCAAACTTCGTTAGTCTATGTTTTTTGTCATATTTCGGCCATTACGTTGGGTACGGCTTTCAATCTACTACCATTTACCTAACTTCAAATAAAAAAAAAAGAGTGTTATGAGAAAAATATGCATTTTTCGTTTAATTTTTAATTTTTTTTTAAAGGCAAGGGAGGGAACTTTGGCAGTGAAGGTGAGTGTTAGTGGTCAATTTAAAGAGTACTCTTAATCCAATACCTGTCGCAAGTCCCAGGTACTGGCATGGTTCCATCCTTTGTAACGCGATGGATCCGGCACCCGCTCCTCCAATCTGTGGAATGCTAAAGAATTCGTCTGAGTTATCCTGCTAAGAAATACTTCCAAGAAATGAAAGATGACAAAAATCAGTCCAGCCATTTTTGCTATTTAAAAAGTCTGCTTATACTTATTTAAACCAAATTTTAACTGACTATAGCCAGTATTAAGTATGAGGACTTCTACTTGTGCGTTTTAACGTCATATTATTATAAATTAGATTGGTATATTTTCGTATTACGTAATAGGTATTATAACAAACAATTGGGTAAGGCCGCAGTCGACCGTTAAACAGTTTACAATATAAAAAAAACTATAATCACAATCGATAATCAAGATATTAATGTACACAGGTGTTTAATAATTAATGTTTTTTATTGCCATGAGTATTACCGATTTTTCTAAGTCTAATCCGGAGCCAGACATAGCTTCATTTGAATGATCATATCAATAATCATGTAGTGTGACGGGGACTTTGTGCAACTTTATAAAAAAGTTTCTTTATACATTAAACGAATTTTTTAGCTTTCCATGAATTCACGTACAAGGAAGGAAGAATATCAGTATCAGGGGACTTGTTACCTAGGTGTAGGTTTAAAAGCGCTCTTTCTATTGAGCACTACTTACTTTCACTCCCAGTGGCCCCTCCCCTGCCTAGCTAAATCTATAGTCGTTTTAAGCGAGCGTAATTTCTTTCTACTTTTTTTAAAATTTCCATACAATATCTTGATAATAAGAGCTCACCCACAAAGCACGTCACACGCTAAAGGAGGGGTAATGTATCACCAAAATGTTTTATTGTGTGACAACAGGTAGGGGGCGACCAAATCTTCGTGATGTCACCATGTCAAATTTAATGTTTTTGTCTTTTAAACCTACTACATACAATAATTAAAAATAAAAATAAAAAGTCGTAAATTTTATCACCAAAATATTATAATGATTAAAAAATAATAACATTATACATATGACGTTCATAAGTGCTTAGAAAAAGTATATATGAATGAACGCACTTCACTTTGAAGGAATTTAAAAATCGTAAAATTATTGTGCCTTTATGAATGACCCCTAAGATATTTGAGCTAAAACCTTAGTCTATGGGCTCCTTGCGCCCCTGAGCCTCCAAAAACCTCAGCCTTCTATTCTTTTTGTTTCACCTTCGCTCAATAGTTCACATACAGTTAGAGCAAATTCTAATCTTCCATCTATGCATATCCATAAAAATAAGACAATACTTGAACCTGTTAAACGGCTTCGCCATCTTTAAAGCCTACTCATCAATCGAGAAGCCATACAATAGATCGGGTGAATTGCCAGACAAACGGTTCATTTATTTATTTAAATGGATCAAAGCAATCAAAATGCTATTCAACCATTACACTTTTAGCTCCATTGATGACCGATTCGACGTCATATCGGTTCGGAATTATTAAAGGTGGCAGCTGTTTCCATACAGATATGCGAGGCAGGAAATACCTTACGAATCTAATACATAGATCGGATGAATTGCCAGACAAATAGTCGATTTATGTATTTAAATGAATGAAAGCAATCAATACTGTACAACCATTATTCTTTTAGCTCTATGGATGAGCGATTGTGAATTATTAAAGGTTATAACACACACATACTTGCACACTACACATAAACACCCACATATATGAAATATAAAATTAAAAAAAACTGATGTACACTAACATCTTGTACTAACACTTAAAATACGTAAAATTTAAATTCATTTTATTAAGCCTGATGTTATGTAACATATTTTATGGGAGGGCGGACTCCCCTAATATAGGTAAATCTATAATCTAGAAATTGTACACAATATGGCCTGAATAAATGAATTATTATTATAATTAAAGATGGCAGCTGTTTCTAAACAGATATGCGAGGCAGGAAATACCTTACGAATCTAATACATGCTTTGGTATTTGCTTTGTTTCGAAGCAACTAGCAACTGAATGCATACAAAGCGCATTTCATAAACAATGTGCCTGGATGTTATAGCATTCTATGAACCGATAGACAATGTGATAGCTTTGTTTGGACGGATAGCAAATTCAACAAGTAGTTGATACAAGCAGGATATCACGAGGAAGGCTATTATATATAACTGCACGCTAAAATTGAATCTATTATTCTTACCTACTTTTCGGGGACGAAGTCGCGGTCTTAGCTAGTAATATATAAAGCTTAAGAGTTTGTTTGAACGCGCTAATCTCAGGAACCACTGGTCCGATTTGAAAAATTATTTCAGTGTTAGATAGCCCATTTATCGAAGAAGGCTATATGCTATATACATATCATCACGCTAAAATTTAATCAACTTTTTACTTAATTTTACCCGGATGAAGTCGTTGGCACAGCCAGTATTATATATAACTTAATCTCATGAACTATTGGTCCTATTAATAAAAATCTTTTAATGTTAGATAGCTCATTTATCAAAGAAGTCACTAAAGCTAACCATGATGGCTATATATTAAACAAAATAATACATGTTTAAGCTAGGATTTTAAAATAAATAATATCAACCTAGGTCTATAATAATTTATGCAGCCAAACGGAATAGGAGCGTGAATCCGTTCTGAAACATTGTGTCGATTGTCAAAGAGTCTAGATGGCGCTGTACGGATGACGACGACCGCAGTACAAGAACTAACTCACGCAAGCGAAGTTTCTACTTACGATCACCATCAGAATCAAATTAATTTTAAATTTCGATAATAATACGCATTTGTATATGTACTCAAATTCCCAAGCCATGCAGTGTTCAAATATTTGAAGCTAAAGTATGGCGCCCGCATAAAATTTAAAAACCAAATTAATCCTCGATTACGCCATTTTTTAATCACTAACTATATTTATCGAAGCGAAAGTAATGTTCGTCAACATCAATAAGATCGAAATTAAAAGACCGATATATGTAAATTTTATTTTTGAATTGCTACCATACAGTTACAAAATACAGAAAAAATATCTAACAACAAAAAATATCCAAAAATAAATGAATTAAAATGATTTTTTTAAAGTATCTCTGTTGCGTTCGTAATAATATAATAAAATTAAAAAGTCTCCTTAAAATGTTGGTTTGGGTTTGAAAAGGATTTACGAATTAAAATAATTTATTCTAAACAGTTATCAATTTAATGTGTAATATCTGTTATATTTTCATTTTCGTCTAAATAAAAGCATGCACTCGAATTGAGAACCTCCTGATTTTTACTCCGGATTAAATACGAAAACTTTACTGTGCAGTGCAAGCTTTTATATTAATG
>JANCMC010013005.1:0-10910 GCA_024363005.1 Charaxes varanes | reverse complement strand
GACCGAGTCCGCGGATACTGTGTGTGCAGCGTGACGCATGCACACTGTGCGTTTGTTATTTGTTGCTATTTGTTCCTTTAAGGAAGTTAACGATGTGAATATCGACACGATTACATGAAAATCATATTTAATGAACAATACGATGTTTCCATAATATTTACATAACTATTACACATTTATTTATACATACACCACTCAGCGTTGAGAATTAAACAAGTGTTATGGTATAAAAATCTCTTTACAATAAATGAATGAATGAAACGATTGCAATGTTTTTGCCACGTTGAAAAAGAAAGAGATTTTGAATTTGGTTGTTTATTCAATATTTACACAACGCAGCATGTTCAATAATTATTTTTAAGTTAGCTCCTTGGTGAAATTGTTTTCTAATAAATATTATAATTTACAGCCCGTATCAATCCATTGCTGGATAAGGGCCTCTTCAAGCGTACGCTATATGCTTTTGGTGGTAGTTAATTGCATCCATCTCCTGCCTGCTGCCCTTACAATATCGTCGCGTTATCGAGCTGGTGGTCTTCCAATGTTTCTTCGTCCTGCCCGGTTGCCACTGCAGTCTTGTTCGCCCCCAACGTCCGTTATCCCTTCGATATATGTGTTCTGCCCAACGCCACTGGATATGGAGGATAGCTGATCTTCGAGTGATGTTGGTGACGCTAATTCTTCTGCGGATCTCAACATTAGGTACCCTATTTAGAGGGGTAATAAAATAGTGTATTTAATATTCGTTGAATAATACTATTGTAGGCAGAGTTCCAAAAATAACCGACATAGCAACTAAGTATTAAAAATATAACCTATATTTAGTCCCTTAATTTGGTTAAAAAAATATCGGTTACCTGGAAAATGTTCCAGTATTTTCCAGGTAACCGATATTTTAACTAGAGGCAATTACCTTCAATTTGTGTATCGATGTTCGAAAGAACACATGAAAATATATAAAATCGCCAATTTTCAAAACTCCCGGAAACCTTTCCTATCGAATGACTGAACTAATTATTATTATTTTTTTTTTATGTTACTAGGGGGCAGACGAGCAGGCAACAGACACAATTATGCTGTTTCAGCATTATGCACGAATGAGAAATGCAAGTAAAATGAGTTGCGATTTTTTTTATTATATTAACCTAGACTGTATACCTATGTATGCAGTCTAGGTTAATATAATAAAAAATCGCAATGTCTATAATTTTTTAAGTGATATAGAACATAAATGTTTTTTTGTATTATCTTTTTTAAAAAGGATATTATTAATATTTTTATGTATGTCTAAAATTTCCCTTCCTCCTACTATTAAGCTTGTATTGAGATCATGTAGTAAGAGTGAGTGCGACAATATCCCAGTGGCATCGTGACTTGAACCGGGTGCCTTTCGGATTTTAGTCCATCTCTTGTACCATTGAGCCAATAAAGCTCATAACATAATTTAATAGATAGAATATGAAGAAAACTGAGCTATGACATATTTCTTTCGATACAATGTTAGTTAGAAAGTAAGTAAACGATGCTTAATTCACGAGTCCTTGGAAAAATCGAATGAAAAAATGAAAAGAAAAGAATTGTTTAAAGCATTTGACCTATCTTAAACCGACCTCGCTCACCCAAAATACGATGTCGGACTAAAATGTCAAATAATGTTAATATTATTTTTGAATATTTTCCTTCACCTCCTCAAGTATATTCAAATTCCGCCAATATTTTCCGAGTTTTACAAATTTTAAACCGATGCGTATTTATATTATGCTCATTGAACAATGAGCGAGCGAGAGAGAAATTTTTGTGGGAGCACGCAGAGACACCCTATGTCCCCAAAGTATTTTAAAAATATTTAAAAAATATACAAAAACTGAAAAAATGGAATAAATTAAAAAAATGTTCCCGTAGAACCCTTTCTACTCCGTTGAAGTTATGCTTCTTTTTAAACTTTATTTACACAGTTTTCAAACCAAAGTAACCCGAGGAGTCTACTTTACTTAGAATGAACGCTCACGCTTTTTATTAATGCTAATGCAAACCGCGTTGAAGCTCGCTCGAACATTTTCATCTTACGTAAAGTCGATTCTTTAACGTACCGAAAAGTTTGTGCTGGGCCGACTGATCCTCGAAAGCGTAATTCTAACACTTTTTGCATTATGATAACAGTGTAAATGTCAAACCTATGTCTGACTGTCGTACAAAATATTGTAAGTTATAACTTGTTTTTCTCTGTAAGTGAATTTTGTAAGAAATTCTTTGAGAAATAAATTCTTTAACCACATAAAAAGAAGTATAACTTTGACCAAAAAATGGACAGGGTTCTACGCGTACAATTTATTTCGTTTTTTTTTCAGGTTTTATAGAAATTTTGCCCTCAAAAAGAAGTGACATAAAAGGTCTGACTTATTACTTGCTGAAGGAATATAATGTTATGTTACGTACAGTAATCATGTTATGACATAAATAAATATTTACAGTGAATAGCTATTCTAGCGCAGTGTTATAAACAGTTACGAGAGTACTTGATAATCATAATGGAAAATATTTTCGCTTATAATAAGCGAAAATAACTTTATGTTATGATATCAGAGAAACCAACACGGTATTCAGAGCTATATTTGCGGGTATTCATAATTTCCACTGAATCGCGGCATAACAAATAAATGAATTATTTCCCTGAAAGCGGTTTTGTTGTGATCAGGGCCTTTCTAATACAGGTTTTAATTTTAACTAGCTTTACACGCGACTGTCTTTGCGTGGACGTAATAAAATTTCTTTAATTCGCAACACAATCATCATTCTCAGCCTACTGTCGTTGTCGATCCTGGGCTAACCCAATCCATGTACTTGCTGTGAATGGGATGTCGTTGGCTCACCTGGCTGGCGGTCTGCCTCTAGGGCGTTTGTTTCCCCATGGTAGCTATTCTGTTAAGGTCCTACGCAAAACAATGTTGATCTTTATTATTGCCACATCCATTTCGTTACCACTATAACTTTGATGTTTGATGTTTGATGAACACTAGGACGGGATTATATTCAACAGTTATTGAAAGCCGAAAGCTATCAAATATTGTGGTTAGCCACGTTTGAGCTGAATATTGCTTTTAGGTATATAGTTACAATTTTTAAAGCTTAAAACTTTATTTACTACCAGCCGCCGCAGCCTGGTAAAGTTATAATTATATATAACAGTACGATGTAATTTCCTATACGATATAACTATGAGAATATGAATAATTTTTTTATGTAATAACGTCTTATAAATCGATAAACGCCGGCTGCACGCACTAAAAAGCATGACTCATTGTCAGGTTCCGTTTAAGCCGAGCGTGTAAGCGAGAGCGCGGAACAAGCGATAGAGAGGCACGTTCGGCGTTGTCACATAAAATTATCCCTCGTTTATAAACTTTAAAGACAACCGATTTTTTCCTTTATTTTTTATTCTATTGTCTCTTGTTCTGGCTATTTTAGAGTGGTAATAGCGATATTTTCAAGAATTACGTATACTTCGTTTTATTATTCTAAGCCTGGTACACTTTAATAATATGTAAAGTAATGAAAGGATTTTTAAATCGTATTGGATAAAATATCGTTTCCATTATCGCATTACGAAACCAATTCTAAATATAAACCCTATGAAAAATTGATCTTTAATGACAGTGTGAAATGGAACATTATGATGAGACGATATGGAGGTTTCACTAGCAAAGGTGCCCTAAATCTTTAGAATTACATACACATTCATCTTTACCTCTCTATTCAAATAACTCTTTGCTGCGTGAGAACGATTTCAAACTACCCTCATTTTGAGGCTGCACGCCTTGTCGATGTTTATAATGCCAGAGCCAGACATTGCTTCATGTGAATGATCATTTCAATGATCAAGTAGTGTGGCTGGGAACTTTGTGTAACTTCACAAAGTTTTGTAGAACTATGTAGACTTCAAGGTCAAAAACTTACAAACACTTTGAGTTATGTCTGGCTCCGGTATAATAACATACGTATGTTAGTTCTCTTATATAAATGGTTTTTAAAATGTGCTGTTTTGGATTATTAATCAAATGTTTTTAACTTGCAATGAATGCAAGTTTGGTAGGATAATCATAGTGTGAGAGTCATTAGTTAATGTTATTGTCTGCTATTATTCTTAACTGTCTAATCGATCTACTTTGAGTGTATTATCCAACCAAATCAGAGGGCTTTAATTATCCAAAAACGAACGACTCCAAATATGTAGGGGAAATTTAGTTGTTTTAGTGGACTGTATAAGTGGTGAAAGGTCGCTGGTGAGGCGCGAACGAAATAGTTGGTAATTTTGGTGCTAAATTTATTAGCTATTGGAACTGTTGTGAGTTTTTGGAATGAGACTTGTTATTCTCTATAAACATACTTGTTTCGTATGTTGATTTAAATTTCTCCGAAATTTCCGACTTTATCTTTGCTTATTTAGAATTTTTTGAAACCTTTGCAAATTCAATTAAAACCGTAAATATGTCATATGCTTAACTTTTTAGGGTTCCGTAGTACTACAAGGAATCCTTATAATTTCATTCTTTCCGTCCGTCCTTCCGGCTGTCTGCCCGTAAGGTGGTCCCTCCCTCCTACCATTTCCAAATTATAAGACGTAGAGACTTGAAATTCTCCAGGTTGATAAAACATGCTAAAAACTCATTAGGGAAATTATTTTGAACCAAATCGGACAACAACTTTTGAAGTTATGTAACAAATACGTTTATAGCGTATTAGATACGGAACCCTTCTATATAAGCGTGTCTTGACGCGCTCTTGGCCATTTAATAATATTTTATATACTTCTTCTCCTTCTTATCGATTAAATAACAAATCACATGAAATTAGTACTTATATAGTAGCGGCCCAGTAAGTGGTCAGATCAATATACATAAAATAAAAATAAATAGAAGTCTTAAGCGTAATATGATAAAGGTGGCGGTTCGGGAGTGAGACCGTACAATTTGACGGTGACATATAGATAAAGAGGAGTCATAATGATGAGGATGCTAATGCTAAATGAATTATAAATAGCCAACACAAATAAGGAAAACAATGCATAATCAAGTTCGTTACACCGGAATACCTCGAGATATCGATATATTTGCGTCATTGCTAACGACATCTGAGAGACATAACTCGGCCTATATTTAAGGTCCTACAACTAAGATAGTCGAATTATCGACATGAAATCTATACTAATCTATAATTCTATACTAATATATAAAGCAGAAGTTTGTTTGTTTGCTTGAACGCGCTAATCTCAGGAATTATTGATCCGATTTGAAAAATTCTTTCACCACATTCAACGAGGAAGGCTATAAATCAACACGTTAAAACTGAATCAATTTCTTTTATCCAATTTTACGCAGACGAAGTCGCGGGCACAGCTAGTATAATATACACCAAAACTTAAAAGCTTAGCTATAACCGTTTAAATATAAGCGAAAGATCACCTACCACCAAATTTCGAAAACCACGGGACATACAAGGATGAAATTTGGCAGTCTCAGTTTTCACTAGAGGTTTTAATTAGAGGTCCCGCCATGCTTGTAGCCGAATTGGGCCGGCGCGTCCAGGTACCAGTACCTCTTTCTCACATGAGATCGGCGTGAAGTGAACAGACTTCCGTGTGTCCTAGTCCTGTATATATTTATTTATTATATTTTATAAAAATATTGACAATCGCACGTACTTCTCTGTATAAACCAGTGTTTCTCAACGTGGGGCCCACGCCCAAAAGGGAGCATTTTAAAAAGGGACTCGACGCGACTTTAACCAGTTCGCTCTGGGTTATTTAAATGCAATTTATGACATGGGTGAAAAATTTAACAAAAAAGGCAAATTCTTAAAAAAAAAATACTTAAATAATTATTGGGTATAATTTCATTTGAAGTTACCAAAATATCAACTTCCAAAAACTATTCATTTATACTTTTTCTTTTTTTTATTAGTCCCACCGCTGGGCAAAAGCCTCCCCCCTTCTTGATCCATCTTCCTTTTTTCATATACTTCTTAAGAGAACAAAACAATTTTTAAAGGTTAAAAACTATATAGGGAGGAAATAAAAATTTTAGAAATGTTAAGGTGGGGCAAGACCTACAAAAGGGTGGGAACACCAATATAAACTATAATTGTGCCAAATTTCATACTCCTCTGTACGCGCAATTTTCTTAAAATGGCACCAAAACTTTTCGCTTCAGATGTTACGTAATTTATAGATGTGGACAATATTTTTGGAATTTTTGGTTATACAACTTCGGGTCCCCTGTAGTCTGAGCCATGTCCACGCTTTAAAACAATATAGTAAAATGTATACATGTGTGTGTAAACTGCTTGGCACTGTGTGCGTGAAATACAGAGGCCACCTTTTGTCAACTTTTTTTTCAAATAGTTCTAAACCGTAATTCGAAATGGGAAAAGATAGACCAACAAAATAGGTGATTGAACCGGGCACCTTGCTTCAGTCAGTAAATTCTACCGTTGATGATATTATGCTTTTAACCAATTCCTTCCAGTGCTGGGGATTCAGTAAATTAAACTTTAAAGAAGAAAATCTCTCTGTGTTCTTACTTCGTAAGTAACATAATTAGCTTTTAACGGATTTCCTCAGTCGGATGAAAAACTCGTCATCCGCTGACAAAGTAATATTTTAATTAACGCAGTAACGTCAGTTTCTTAGTATTTGCTTGTTCTTAACTCGGTCTTTCAATGTAATTATAATAAAAAGTGGCCAAGAGCGTGCCAAGACACGCGTATATAGGGTTCCGTATCGGATACGCATTAAAGATAAATACAAAAATATTTATTTTCCAAACAGTTACTAGTACTTGTGGCGGGCGGCACCGCTCTTCTATAACATTACATATCTTAAGATACCCATTTAGAAAGATACAACAAAAAGTGGCCTATTTATTCATGACATGAATATTATGTGTGTGCGTACCTGGAGTCCAGGGTAGAGTTGAGGCGCTGGGACCGCCTGAGCGGCGTGTGCCTCACCGCGCTCACCGGCTCCTCCCAGCTGCCACCAGCCGACCGGTGCTCATCTGTACCACAAAAAACAATTAAGAAAAATAAAGAAATATTCGTTTTGATATATACTACGCTATATTTCTAATCTATAGGCAAAACAATAATAATTGTTTAATTATAAGGGTTCCGTACCCCCAAAGGAAAAAGGAACCCTTCTTGTACGATCACTTCGTCTTCCGTCTGTCAGTCTCAGGCACGTGTAGAGATATAAATTTGAAATTAATAGTAAATACAGATTTCTGCGGCTTTTTGAAGATGATAAAAGATCAACCCCCTAAAGGGAAACAAAACCTATAATAGGGTACTTTCCGTTGAATAAACATCATTTAATTTACTAAGAAGCTATTATATCTTGTAGCTTAAGTACAGGAAACAATTCGAAAACGATGCAAACACGTGATAAAAAAAATATAGATAGCTTTATCAAATTAAAAAGGAATTTTATAAAAAGTTTAAATCTTAAAATAACCTGGTAAAATATGACATGATAGTACGGAACCCTCAGTACGCGACAATTCCGACTAATATTTACGTAGAATTGAATAGAATGTCGAAAAATCTTGCCATTCTTATCTTCTCGGACTGTATTTACAAGCACACAATATAACATCTGGATCAGGTAGCGTCGTGTAATAACGTGCCGTACCACAATTAGGCACAACCTTAAGTACTAAACAAAAGCCGACATTAGTGTACACTGTAAATCAGTAAACGATCCGTGTTTACGTGAGCGAGATAGCACTATCGTCATTTCACTCCAGCAGGAGTTAGATATCTCGCTCACTATATACACTAGTGCCAGCCCCACTTAGTTCTGCCGTCGACGTCCGCTATGCCACTCTTCTTGTATCATCTGTCCGCAACAATATAATTTTACTGTATAGCAACGTCTGTCGGATCTGCTAGTAACTTATAAATAAAAGTTAGTCGGTAGTAGAAAAGCTTTGCAGAGAAAGGACCTATCTATATATATAAAAGTCATACGTTGTTCGTTACTCACGCATAAACTCGAAGACGGCTGGATCGATATGAATTCTGTTTGTTTTGTTTCATTCCCCTTAGTTCAGGAAAGGCTAACAACAAAAGAAAGAAAGAAAAAGTGGAAAGATTATTATACCGGTACTAAAAAATGTAGATTTGTGCGATACTTCAACGGACGTGCCATGTTAAATTATTATTTTATAAAACAATTGCCGAGTGTCAGGTTTTATGGAGAAGACATGTAAAGTTTGAAAGACGTATGGTCCGCCTATGCAGGTGCCTTCATTAGAGTAGATTGTCATCCAAAACTCTATTTTTTTATACTTTTTGTCATTTACTGTGTACGAGACGCCATCTATTTTGTGAAGGTGTTGAAAGAAGATGACGTATTTTCTTTGTAACGACACTTTTTAGGACTTTATTATTATTATTATTGATAATGTTCTAGTGATAGACAAAGGCCTTCTTTCTCTCAGACCATTCTAACCTGAACTATTCCAATCCACTTATAAATCCACTAAGACTTATTTAGAAACAAAAACATTAAGATACTAAAAGTGAAGTGAAATTTGGTAATTATTTAACATATATGCTAATATATAAAGCTGAAGGGTTTATTTTTTTGTATGCTTGAACGCGCTAATCTTAGAAACTACTAGGCCGATGTGAAAAATTATTTCAGTGTCTGATAGCTCTTTTATCGGGGAAGGCTATAGGCTATATATATTTTTTTATTTGTTTAGAGGCTTTTATACATATTACGTATATGCCAGCCTCATATTTAAACTTTCACATTTGAACAAAAAGTTAAAACTACAGATATTGTATTTGAATAACTGATAGAATCAGGCGTTACTTTGCGGAAATCCATGACATGCATGAAAAACTAAACTACTTTGCTTTAATCCTTTGAATCGTCGAATATTTTACATTTTAACAGAACTCCTACACATGCTATAAGTTTGTTATTTACAAGCATGAAAAATTAAACTACTTTTTAATCCGCGAATGAATACGAAGGAAAATCCGTGCAATGCTGGAAACCAAAAGCTACACCACCGAATTCGCCACCAAAGCACAGCACTACACTGACTTTCCGACGGGCCTCAACGCACATTTCGCTTCGACACCGAAGCATCTGTTGTCTGCTAAGAGATTGCTTAAGCAATGAGATCGCCTTTGTTTATTTCTAATTATTGTCAGGCAACAGTAAACTTTATCTTATTGTGGGCAATAAAGAATTTATTATTATTAAATCTCTTCAGGCACCTAAAATCCAGAGATTAGTCACACCAGTCGTATTGCAACGCAGACGTCACCGATTGGCACTTAAGAAGAAACGTCTCGCCAAGCGCAAGCAATCCGAAGCAGATTACGCTAAACTGCTTGCTCAAAGAAAGAAGGAATCCAAGGTAAATTATATTGTTTAGCAATATATACGATAGCGCTTTAAAAACTAAGGAAATTATTAAATTCCATGAAATTTACTTTTACTGAGATAAAGTAAAAAATGCATACAATTTATTATTTGGATGGGTTACAAATGGAAAGTATTTTCCTTTAATTGTGGTAACTTTATTAAGTTACTAGTTTTTTTTCAAACTTGATTTTTATTTATTTCTATTGAAATAAATAAAAATCTAGCTCTGTATTTATGGTGAAACATTGATTTTCGTGTAAGTTTAGCGGACTGTAACAAGGCGATGTAGTTCTTAGAGCGTGGGATGCGTGCTGGGGCGGAGGACGGTACGCGTCGCGTGCACGTCGCTCACTAGTCGCAGCCTCGGTGGACAGACGAGCTCTAAAACAAAGAAATATTAAGTTTAGTAAAGAAAATAAATAAAAATGCCTGTAGTTATGTCAGAACATTGATTTTCGTGTAAGTTTAGCGGACTGTAACGAGGCGTTGTAGGTCTTAGAAGGTAGGATGCGTGCTGTGGCAGAGGACGGGACCGCGTCGCGTGCACGTCGCTCACTAGCTGCTACCTCGGTGGACAGACGAGCTCTAAAACAATAAAAGTATAAAGGTAACATAATAAAAATATTGTTTATGTAGAAATCTATTTTAACCTTATATAAGTCAGTACCGTCATGCTCCAAGCACGTTAAACTGTTTAAGTATTGGAACTGTTCTTTGCTCGCCGTTGTGAAATCGACCACTCAACAACTTTGTTTCTAGCAAAGTAAAGCAGTTGTCCTTAGAAGAGAGTCACTTGTTCGTAAGTGTATACTGAAGCAGTGATTTATAACAATGTCTCAAAATTGGTGACGATATTTTATTTTATACTTGGTTCACGAAAAGAAAATTATGAAATTAACTGTACAACCGCAACACCAGGTGATACCTCATTAGTCGGCGCGTTTTACTTCTGCTTAAGAAAGTTCTTGCCAAATTGAAAAGACCAACGAGGAGAAGAATATTTTAATATTTTATCTGTGTTAAAGCGTTCTAGTGTGACAACTGTTCTTTATATTATTAAAAGTGCAAAGTGAACTAGCATTCGTTTACACAACATTTAGTCCAAAACTTGTATATCGAATGAAATGATGACCTATCGTTATTTAAAAATTTTAGGTATGTTTTTTTAGTTTCTGCTTTATTATATAATTATAGACCAAACAGCATTTTACGAAATTTGGTAAACCATTCTATTAAATCGGTTGACTAATAATATGTTTCTTATTAAAAAAAAAACCGACTTCAAATTGTCAGAACTGGACCAAATTAAAATGGAACCACCTATATATTCATAGTTCTTTATTATTTTTATTACTCATTAATAGATTTAAATTCATAGAGTAATTAAAAAACAGCTATATTTTTACTCGAATTAAAATTCCGTATTGATATGATAGAAGAGTATATATAAATAATGTACTCATATGCATTC
>JANCMC010012973.1:0-13599 GCA_024363005.1 Charaxes varanes | reverse complement strand
TCTGAAGGTGTTATTTGATCAATACGCATTCAGAAAAGCATTTGTGGATTTATTGAAAGCAGAATCGAGTTCTCCTAAAACTAAAATATTTCAAAATCGCATTTATACGTGATATCGTATATAGACTGTTTGATTATAAATAAATTTAAAACGTATATTTTTTAAACAGGACAAACTATGAAGCCAGAAGACGTAGAAGGTATAAAAGAAGCAATAACCATACTAGAAAATCAAGACTTAAAGCCAGCTGCAAGCGAAGATATACTTATCGTGACTCCATTACCAATCATCGATGAAAGACACAGCAATAAAATGGATTATTCCAATAACACATCACCTGTATATCGAGGACAAAGAGATTATAGCAATTCAACGGAAACAAAACATGTAAGAAGACCTACAAAAACTCAAAATACTGATGACTATAGGCTCGTAACTGTAAATGCAGACTTAAATTTTAACAACACTAAAGAGAATATCGCAAATAAAACAAATACTGCTAATTCGTCAGAAAATGATAATGAACGAAGAAGAAGGAGAATAATTTCTAGGAATAATAACTTTAATGTCCGAAGTACTACTGTGACTACGACTACAAAAAAATCCACAGACACGACGCCATTAGTAGAAATAATAAAACAAGAAATACAACCAATTGAGAACATTACCCCATTTGTAAAAGAGGAAAAATTAACCGACCAAATTGAGAATATTGACCAAATGGATCCAAACGTTCTAAAAGAAACTGAACATTTACCTCCTGTTCGAAGATTTTATAGGTCAAGTGCGGAGAGAGATAACGTAGATGAAAAGGAAATAGAAATGGTTAATGATGAAAAAGTACAGATAGTAAGACCGACTTCAGTTTCGCAACTCGTTGGAGAATATCCAACTCAGACAGCGGCTATAGCAAAACTGGATGAAGCAGTTTTAGGAACATACAATTCGAGGCCTAACAACGATGTAATATCGATAATAATGCCCGAAAGACAAAAGTTACTAAGCATTTCGAGAAGTGAAACATAGCCCAAAAATTCTTTAGTCAATAACTTAATTTTTAGTGTCATATAGGACCTTGTTAACTTATTTATTTCCCAGATACGTAAGCGTTGGCGAATAAACTTTAAATTACGTATTTGCTCAATTTTTACGTTAGTCTAATCGAAGTGATATTACGGTGTATGTTTTATAGTTGTTTAGAATTAAAAATGTTTCTTAATTCAAAGAATTTTATTTAAATCTCAAGACATGGGCACCTTATTTGCAAATTAACTAAAATTACTTAGCTTTTCTAAGACAAGTACAAACTCTTTCGCATATTATTGGTCCGAGAACAATCATGGCCGCCGCCGCCATAGCTGTGGCTGCTGATATACAAATCATATTTTGCAAAATTATCAAAGACGCGGGTGGTTACCGAAAACAAAATGAAATTGTTATCACTCCTATCGTATACCTTCTACGCCTATAATCTGAAACAACGAAAAATTTCAGATATAAATTTAATGTTATTTGTTGGGTTTTGGATGGGGATGTGAAACACTTAACAAATCATCATAATTTATTACTGTACATATATTATTATCCTAATACAGTCTGATAGAATAAACGTTTGTAACTATTTTTTATATGATCTTACAAAACAAGAAAGAAATCTTTCACAGAATAATGGACCACACGCTATACAACCCATGGCGATAACTGCAGTCAGTGTTCCCATACAAATCATTTTTCATTACGGGTACGATTGTTCGATAGCAATACTGCTAGCTAGTAGGGCATTCCACAGTCGGGGCAGATGGGAACAGAAGGGCAGGTGCACTTTCGAGCGCAGAGACTCCTTGTGATAAGAGGTACGCAGCACACCAGCGTTGCGGCTGTAATCATACTCAGTAACGAAACGCAAATCATATGAATCCCTCTACAAGGGTCCTTGCAGACTCTAAAAGAGATAATTTCTTTTAAAATTTTAAATGATAGCAAAAGAATAAACGCAACAATATAGAGAAACCAAGTAATAGACTGTTAGAGGGTTAAAAAAAAAACATAAAAAGTCTAGTTTACAATGATCGTATACCTATAACATCAGGTCTTATATTTATCTATGTCTATTACTGTCTTGAATGGCAATATTAAGGTGTTTTCAATATCAAAAAATTGTACGGGGTTTGTTTAATTACAAATGTACGTTGTATATTTTTGTAGTTACATGGGATAAGCGACCAGAAGCATTCTTTGATTCAGACAAAATAGAATAAATTGTACTTACATGTATTATACAAGAGAAAGTACTTACAATTTCGTAAAACGTTAATACATTGGTAATTGCTCAAACGGAGAAAGACAATCCAGAAATCAATATTATCCGGGCGCAATTCCACAGTAATTTAATCCTCATATTGCTACTAGAAAAACCACCAAAATACCAGAAATGACAGTGCTTCAAAAATTGACATATGCTTGTTTCGAAATCTAAAATTCTTTTTAATATCTTTCACAATTTTCATTATCAAAGGGCACCATAACTGGTAAGTAAAATCTCATTGCGTGAACATGTTCAAACATGTTTAGATACTATTACATAGAAATGTAATTGTTTCGAATTTGAAAAACGATTCTGGCTGGTGTTGTCTCAATAAGCACCTTGTCGTTCTTTGCCTATGCATAGAGGTTATTTTATGTAGATAAGGCATATAGGTTACGGCTTTAGAATTTGGAAATACTTTGAAGAAATACTCATCAACCATTGTCACAAAAACAAATATAAAAAAACCCTATCTTACAAGCTTTTTTTTTATAAAACAAGGGGCAAACGAGCAGACGGTACTCTCAAGTGACTACCGACGCCCATGGACAACTGCAACACCAGGGGGGTCGCAGATGCGTTGCCGGCCTTTGAGAAATGAGTGAAATGTATAGATAGAATCTACACGATCAGAAATAATTACATCACTAATTATATAAATTCTACTTCTTGTTTTACTACCTCCTACAGGTCGGTTATCCTTTAGTATATCCTTATATTTCTGTAAGTATATCCATCATAAAGCAATATGATCAAAAACACTAGTTCTAAGACTGGTGGCGCTAATGGTGAATAGATCGCACTAGTGAAGTTTCTACGCACATTTGCTCTTTATAGACTTCCCTACAACAATATATAGCATGACTCGATATAATATATGTAACTTTTGAGAAGAATTTATTAGTATTCCATGGATTCACCGTGCGGGTGCCGGGTCTATCGCCTTTGCAGAGGAAGGAACCATGGCAGTGCCCGGGATTTATGACCCAGGTGTAGGTTTAATAACGCTCTTTCTAGTGGCCACTAACACTCATCTTCACTGTCAGTATTCCCTCCCCTGCCTATCCAAATCAGGTATGGTCCTACTAGTGCGGCTTTAGATGTCTTTTCCAATAAACAAATTATAATTCACAAGCCAAGGTCTTTTAGTAGGTTGTACAGGAATTTTGCTGGTATTACCCTCGCTCCAATCTCTACCGCGTATGAACTGGTTTTGTAACCGTTTTTGGTAAGCTCATTTGTTAGGTCAAGGTACTAGTTCATTTTTACCAGATGGTCTTTAGGAATCTTGGTCTCCCATGGAACTGTAAGCTCTACAAGTACTATTCGCTTTAGTGTCTTTCAGAAATAAAGGCTATATTTAACTAAAACCTATATCGTGACCATGAGATCAATAAAAACAACCATTGGATATAACACTTGCATTTATTAATTTCGCGACATATTCACAAAAAATTTAAGAGCTCGCGGGGGACTATTTACGTATACAACATGGACTCTTGCAAGGCTTCAATGGTCTGTTTCTTTGCTTCTTGCATCTTGCCCATAACGTGTCTAAAATTATCGGACAACAAACGATGCAACCAGCCGCAATGATCGCCGTACAATAAGAAATGCTAATTATCATATCGCTGGGGTCTTTCTACTTTTTGAGGCATTTAAGGAATTTGTTTAACTCTAGTTGCTTGTAGCAGACAGGAACGCATGCGAGCAACGTGGCGGACGCGATGAGGGCATACAGTGACAGGCAGAGCATCTTTTAAAGTCGTTGTATCAGCTATGGCGCCACTTTGGACTTGATTCTTGTACAGGTGATAGCTATAAACAGATGAAATGTTAAATGATTACTCAGCAAACATTTTTCTTAATAATCAACAAGTATTATTTCTCATCACTTTACGAATAACCTTTGTAGAGTGTATCTCCTGATGATGCTTCGGTGTTGAAGCGAAACGTGCGTTGAGGCACATCGGAAAGTCAGTGTAGTGCTGTGCTTGGAGGCACAGCTAGTATAGAAGATCTCCGTCGCGTTTCGTTTGGTTTGTGAGACTTCCCGATGGCTTAATCTCGTAATTAAGGGCCGGCAACACATCTTTCCGGTGGTGCAGATGTCGATAGGCGTCGGTTAGTCACTTATGTGAACCACCTGTTCGTCTGCCCCTTGTAACATAGAAATAACATTAAATTCTAAACTTAAAAAAAACCCGGTACTCCACTCGGGTATGTTCGTTGAATTCAGTAAAATTATACCCTCGATAAATTGACTATATAACACTGAAATAATTTTTCAAATCGGCCCAGTAATTCCTGATTGAAACAAAGAAACTCTTCAGTATTATATATTTTTATTTATTTATTTAATAGTAATTTATGCAGCAAGTTATATACAGCTTCTAATCCAGAAACTGTAAGAATCTTATGGGGATATTGCACATTCCACAGTATGAGATTATATTAAACAATAATACGATGCTCAAGTATACATCAAATACGCAGCTATTAACCAAAGTGAAGTCTCATCGTGGAACTCGTTGGCAAACGCCAAGACCGGTTCATAAGTATATATTTAAAATAAATCTCTTAGAAGATATAACATTACAATCAAATCTCGTAAATAAGGTTCCATCGCTTTGCATCGAAGTACTAAAAATGTCCTTACTTTATCATTCTTTGCATTTCTGATTCAAATCAATTAAGCTAAAAGCTTTGAAATATAAGCGCAAAAAGACATCTCTTTCATCGGAGACTTAAGAGAAAATTACGTATTGATGCTGAAATCCTAAGACGCTTCCACTCTCTCTACACTTTTCTTCATGGTCGGTTCTCAGAAATGCTGAGTTGCTGTTATTATGATCGTGAATCTGACGAAAGTATTTCCTCAGGCCCTTGGACGAACATTTCGAACCGTTTGAGACGAAGATTCGACTTTGACTCTTGCTGAGCCCACATCGGACCCTCCTTAGTGTCAACGCGGGTTGCATTAGCATTGATTAAAAGCGTGACATGGTAAAGACTTCCCTCCTATTAGAATGAACATTTTCATTCTAAATACAGTCGACTTTTCGAATTCGAGAGGTTCAAAGTGTTCGTGCTAGGATCTTTGATGGATTCAAACGGAACGAGTTCATTCGAACACACAAAAAACTGTTTTTAATGGAAGCGCCGCGAGACGCCTCGTCGCACGCGACGCGCAACGCCCTGCATCTTCCTTAACGAGGCCTAAAGGAACCTTTCGTGGTTTCTTTTATCCGTATCCTTTCTGACGTACTCGGCAGAATTCAAGTCCGTAATAACCGCAAACTTAAATGCTGAATTAGTATTAACTCTATGAAAACAAGCAAATTGGCCATAACGAGGAACTCGTTACCGCTGATTGATGCTCAATCACTTCGTTAAAGATGGAGTGTTTTTTCAGTCGGTGTGAATTTTATTTTCGCAGTTCTCGGCAATTTTTCCGAAGCGTAGAATAATCACTCTCCCGGTTTCAATTGAGAATCATGGAAATTTTCTGATCGTTTTACTTTGTATGATTACTTTGTTACGAGTACATCCGTGGGTTAGAAACTTATAAATACCAATCTTTTCTATGTATATATGTATATGTGTGTGTGTGTTTGTATGTATGTATGTGATAAGTCTAATTTCTTTTAATTAATAACTAATTACTATGTTCAAAATTCACTAATTTATAAAGCCTCATTACCTCAACGGTAGATAGAATGTTGTATTGTTGTATATAGACGTCGAAATGGTCCAAAATGCCCTATTGTAGTATTCATAACTAGAACATTTTACAAAAAAATAAAAACCTTTCCCAACGTAATATCACTTATAAGATTGCACAAAACTTCGCAAAACAACAATTAAAAATACGCATGTTTGGGAAAAGCCCATAAACTGTATAGTCACCCAAGGCTTAAACAAAAATAGCATGATTTGCTTATGTTGCCCCGATTCTACTCAATTAAAGAATATATTCGTTTTAATTATATTCATAACTAGTGGACCCGGCAGACGTTGTCCTGCCCGAACGTTGGCTTATTTTTTATATTAAGTTATAGCGCCATCTATTGGTCGCTTCAGCCAGACAGACAGACAGCAACAGCGACTTTCTTTTGCACTATGATGCGATGACTTAAAATTGTTATTGTGACGTAAAATGAAATTCACTCACCATTGTACTGTAGGCTGCTATAATTGTAAAACATCCAATTGTAACCTGTGAACAAATGAATTATTATTATTATTTAAAATGTACTTAGAGCGAAAGGACGTCTGTTCCATCAATGAAAAGTGTCAACCCTCATTAACGCTTATGTGGATTATGTAGATTTAAGTGCTTAAGCTCTTTTACTTGATGCTAATTTAGTCGTATTTACAAATTGAAAATATATTGTAAGTATGACAAATTAAATAATTTCGTGTTAGCAATGACATATATATTGAGCTAGATCTAATAATCTATATATATATATAGATACACCCAGGCTCGAGGTGGGAATCGAACCCGAGCAGAAGGCAGGGCACTGCCTACTGCGCCAACGGGCCAGCCAAAAAAAAATTTATATAAAGCTGAAGAGTTTGTTTGTTTGCTTGAACGCGCTAGTCTAGAACTATTGGTCCGAATTGAAAAATTCTTTCAGTGTTAGATAGTCCATTTATCGAAACGCTATGCTATATCATCACGCTACAAATTTTCACCTAATTTTACACGGACAACTAATATAATATACGTAATATATTATGTTAATATTAAAAAATGGAAAGATATGATTTGCATGGTATAACCTCTGAAACAATTGGATGTATTTGCAAAATTATTTTACTGTTAGGATCTTACGTTATACCCGATGAACATAGACATAGAAGATTTTCAAAAAACTACGATATTAGAAATAACCCATGCAACTTAGGGGCGGGCCGCTAGTATTAAATATCTACAGGATAAAAGAATAAATTAAATTTTATATGCAGGACCAAGGAAGTAAACTTTTCGCTGCCTACGCTGCGTTCGTCGTCCCTGGGGGAACTTCGTGACGTCAGCGTCTCCAGCCTGAACAGTGACGTACTCTGCCCGCCCACTACGTCACAGTACCGCTCCAACTCATTCAGTAAGTGACCTCTTCATAGATTCAATAAATATTTCTATGGAATCTTATTTTGGCATTTTACTCTATCTATACATACGTATAAATGAAATTGAAGGGTATATGTGTAACGTCGAAATTATCTTTTTCTATTAATTGCAAGTGACTATAAATACGATACTGTAATCCCCCCTATAAGAAATTAGGTTTATTCTCGTATAACGCACTTGTATGACTCCGAATGCGCAGAATTTAATATTATATATTATACAATAATATTAATGTGTTATAGGAGCACCGGAGGATAAGGGGGATCGCAGTAACTATAGCAAAAATACAAGTTAAATTTTTTTTCTCTATCGTTCTTGGTAATCTTTGAAACAGCTGCACCGATTTCGACGGAACTTTTACTGACAGCTGATGTTACAAGAAGTAACATAGGCTACTTTACTTGTAGAAAAATAACTAGGGTTCCGCACAAAAGAATCAGAACTCTCAAAATTTAACAAAATCACTGAAGTTAAGCAGATGAAGTTGCGGGGATACAGCTAGTATGAACAATATAACTTAACGACTCTCTAATTTGTTAGACGTGTTTTCTTTCATTCATTAACTTAATTTTTTTTAACGTAATGCTCTCTCATCTCTTTCTCTTTGAAAAAGGCTTTGAGGACTTTACACGAGGAACCTTTTTTCCTGATAATTACCATATTTCAAAGCAAACAAAGACACATAAAACACTCGCGTCATCCCCTATAGTCTTGTTTTTGCTAGTGTGGGTAAACCTCAAATTACGAAAATATTTTATTTCACGTTAAATACTTAATGAGTTTTAGGATATTTTCGGGAGCCCTGTTTGAGTAATTTTAGTTTATAGTTTTTGTAAATATAAATAATTCAATTTTTCTTATTTACGAATAAGTAGCTGGTCGGACAGACGTCGTTATGTCAAAAGTGAATTTTAATATTGTTTCTCTTAATATTAATTAATTATAAAATTAAAACTTTACTTTCTCTTTATTAAACGTGTACCTGAAGGAACATGAAGTAATAAAAATTAGTCTAATCAATCGAGCAGTTTTCTAGTTGTGCGCTTAGCAACGTACCTACATTTTACAAGCTGTTATTTTTATTTATATATACTAGCCAGACTAAACAGACAACAGCAAACAGATGGGTCGACGACATAATATCTGTCGCGGGTCGAACCTGGTCCAGATTGGCTCAGGACCGTGAGGAGTGGTGTACGGGCGGGGAGGAGAGGCCTTTGCCCAGTAGTAAGAGAAAAAGGGCTGTGGATGATGATGAGCCAGACTAGCCGACCCGATAGACGTTGTCCGGATTATCCTATAATTTTATACCCGTTCCCGTTCCCTTTGTCGTCCTCGTTCCCTATCCTAACAATTTTTTTTACGATATTTGTCACAGTCATTTCAAATGCCATAAGGTAACATTAAAAAGTTTAAATTGTCAAACACTTGACGTTTTTAGTTACATTAGAAATAATTTAATATGGTGTTTAAGCATTCTTTACTTAAATTTTCTCTCGCAATTTACTCAATTTTTTCTTTCATGAGAACCTCCTCCTGATAATAAAAAGTTCAATAAAAAAAGAATCGGTCCAGGCGTTCACGCGTTATGTCTTGACCAAGGGAGTGTGTGTGTGTGCGCGTGTGTGCGTGCGTGTGTGTGTGCGTGTGTGTGTGTGTGTGTATAGACGTCTAATAAGTAGTTACTAATAGTCATCTGGAAATTTTAAACAAACAGTTAAATATAAAATTACTTTGCGTGTTCTTGAAACTGATATGAGGTTTGGGTAAAAACTTCGTTACTTAAAGATACCAAAAGAGTAAAATATCCAATGACAGGATTTAGGTCGTCCGATTTTCTATTAAATCGTGCAAAAAATAGCCAAGGGAAATTAGAGAAAACAAACTGGGTCTGAACCTTAAAGAAATTACTCTAATTGGGTGGGCAGGAAGGCCGCTCGGTAACTAAGAGGCCATTAATTACGTCGCTAGTAAGGGTCAGCACTAAAGACATCGTTTGAAATTTCCGTCTTGTTAAACAATTGGTTATAGTGTTTTTTGTTTTCATAGGGGTTCCGTATTGCTACAAGGAACCCCTATAATTTGCTCTGTCCGTCCGTCCGTCTGCTTGCCCGTAAGGTGGTCCCCGCACTAGCATTTCCAAACTATTAGTCGTAGAGACTTGAAATTTTCCATGTTGATAGAACATGCTAAAAACTCATTAGGAAAATTATTCTGAAGGAAATCGGACAACTTTTGAAGTTATTTAACAAATACGTTTGAAACGTATCAGATACGGAACCCTTCTATATAGTCTTCTTGACACGCTTTTGGCCATTTTATTTATTTAATAAAAAGTGGCCACGAGCGTGTCAACATATTATATTAAAGGGTTCCGTATCTGATACGCGATATCGGAATTTGTTAAATAGCTTAAAATTTGTCCGATTTCGCTCAAAATAACTTTCTTAATAAGTGTTTAACATAGCCTGTCTACGTGGTAAATTTTATGTTTTTACATCTAATAGTTTTGAACCTAGGGGGTGGGGGGTTACCATGCGGGCGGACATAATGCAGTTTTCAGATGACCTACTTGCAAATTTCTCGAATTCATCTATACTAATATATAAAGCTGAAGAGTTTGTATTTTAGCTGCTACTCTCAGGAACTACTGGTCCCATTGAAAAAAATTCTCTCAGTGTTATAAAAAAGAGCCCATTTATCGAGGAAGGCTGTCATCACGCTAAAACTGAATGGGAAAAAATTAGTTCCCTAATTTTACGGGGATAAAAAAAAATTTACGCGGGCACAGCTAGTATAAATAAATTTAAACTTTTAGGGTTTCATGTAAAACACATTCTACCAAAGATAAAAACGTTCTTTTGGTCGAAGTTCTTTTGCAAAGAGACATTATGACTACCAAGCACCATGGCTATATAATATGATAAATAAAAGATATCCTAAAAACCACATTCTAACATTAAATTATTTCAATTTAAAAAAAAATACTAATAAGTTGGCTAAACGCTTTCGATTATGATGATACGGAAAATTTATTTAATTACTTAAACCTGTACTGAATACTTAAAGAAGATAGATATTCTCTCTTATAAGTATTCACACACATGTACGTTCACACATACAAACGCACACACGCACACATACACAAAAATATACACGCACGCATGCATCTACTCATACCACATCGTTGCCTACTATTTTTTTTTAATTTTAGATACTATAGAGATAGTGTTAATATATATAAATATCTACTTACTTTAAGTATAATGGCTACTGTACTTTATCCAAGGGTGTGCACTGGCTCTTGAAAAACAGTTAATTCTAGCCAGGGATTCATGACCAATATGGTTCACGCCATATTTTTAAGCCAATAAAGAATATTTATTATTATTATAAAAACTTGAAAACACTAAAAATACTATAAAGAAATATATAGCTTAAAAATTCCAAAATGAAGTTTGGGTGACTGTTTGTTTAGAATTTCTTTTTAAAACATTATTTTGCTTGTAAGTACATTTACTTGTTCAATTCGTGAGAGTTAAGAACTGTTATGTAATTACAATCTTAACATGAGTCGACGTCAAAATAGCCATAAATTAAGTGTTTGTATTATATTTGAAAGGAAACAAATAGTTAAGAAAAAGGCTACATTATTTCCAGGAAAAATAGCGTTACGCGTTTTAAGAATAGTTAATATTTCGCCTGAAACACGTAAGGTTTCTTAAATAATAATATAATGACAGCTTAGTAATTATTACAGACGAGGTTTTCTAGGTAAAGGTATTATGTTCCCCGAAAGCTGTCTTCATTCCTACAAAGTGTAACAGAATTAAAAATATGTAATAATATTTTTATGTAAAGTTTCGATGGTTTTTAAATAAATACACGAAAACTTATTTAATAATAATCCGAAAAATCTCCCGATCATTGTCAATTGTCAATGGGGAAAATTCCTTTAGGATTTTTTTAATCCATTTGTTTTTTTTTCACCAGAAACAAATTAAAAAAAAAGTAATAATAATGTTTATTTCGTTTCTTATATAATTTAATATACATAGTGTAGGGACTTCCTAGTAAGCATAATAATACCTGTATCTGGAAGGTCCCACTCTTCCCAAAACAAAATGTTAAAATAAAGAAATAGAGAAAAATCATTAATTACTACTTAATGGAAGTTTTTAAAGGAATTAAAATTCAAGTTAGTCGTGCACTTTTGGATCTTCCAAACAATTTTTAAAACTGAACGACATCACATTTTTTAATAAAGTAATACATACGTTTTACGTGTAAAAGTGGGTAGGTCGACTATTTTTAAAAGTATGGAAGCCAATTTTTTGTTTCCATTTCGGCGCAGTGTCCCGTGGGACTTGAATCTGTAGGCGGTCATAAAATATTGACGCGAGTACGACAAAATTACCTAATTAACTGGAAATTTGATGCTTTTACGGTGTCTGTTTACTGTGCGTAAACAGGGCCGTAGGCGAAATTGTGTTTTAAAATAATTGTAGGTAAAATATTTGGTTACGTTTTTTGTGACATGGGGCAAACGGGAATGTGACTTATAGAAAGTATTTAGTGACTTGCATAGAGCACTGGGCTATCAGAATCCTCATAGTTGCGATGCCTGCATTAGAGAATTCACTAGGCTTTTTAGGATTCCGTAGTTTTAAAAGGACCCCTAATAGTTTCGCTTTGTCCCTCCATACATTTGATTGTTCGTTTTCCAAACTATTAGATGTAGAAAATTGAAATTTTCATTGCCGTATTATGGGGCATGATCAAAACTTATTAGGACAATTATTTTAAGCGAAAACGAACAACACCTTTAGAAGTTATATAAAAAATACCTTTATCGCGTAACAGTTAGGGAAACCCTCTATATAAGCGTGCCCTGACACGCTCTTGGCCACTTTTTCTAGAAGGTTCTTCAAAGGTCAGTTCAAATAAAAAACTTCATTACACATTGTTTACAAATTTAATTAATAATTGAACGGAACGGGACGGAACGGAACGGGAACGGGAACGGGAACGGGAACGGGAACGGGAAAGGGGAAGGGAACGGGAAAGGGGGACAATGTTATAGAAAAATTAAATAATAAATAAATAAATAATAATAAGTAACCCAACCTTCGGGTAGGACTGGGAGGAGGTGAACCTCTTCTGTGAGGACGTGATGTTGTAGAAGAGGGAGACCGAGAAGCAGAGGGAGCTGGGTAAGGCGGCGGCGCGCTCTCAGCGACGGAGAGCCATTTGCGGACGGTATATTGTTTCACCGTAGCTACCTCTTTTCTGATAAGAAACCAACAAGTAATCTTAAAGCGATCACGTTTCAAGATGAATTATAAATCTTTGTTAGGGTTCCGTAGTCCTACAAGGACCCCTTTAAGTCTCGCTCTGTTAGTCTGGCCATCCGTCTGTCCATCCGCGTGGTGGCCCCTAGGATTTCCAAACTATTAGACCTAGAGACTTGAAATTTACATGTTTGATAGGACATTCTAAATACTAATTTGAACGAAATCGGAGAACATCTTTAGAAGTTATTAAACAAATACCTATACAGCGTACATTCGCGTTTACGGAACCCTTATATGTAAGCGTGTCTTGAGAAGCTCTTAGCCGCTTTATACATATTAAGACGTCGCTTTAAGGATATTTGATGCGGCACACTTAAGATACCATTAAGAGAAACAAGAATTTTAATTGATTAAATTGTGACATATCGATTACATTACAGATATCGCTATCTGCCAAGGAGATCAACGGTGACAGACCAGCCATCATATTTAATGTGCTTAACGGTTGAAGAAAGTGCAGCCAAGGGTGAAGCGGTTGAAGGATCTGTAAGTATGTTATAAGATAATTAGTTTTTTTAGAAATAATAGTAGTAATGCTTTACGTGCTGCCAGTCTCGTTTCCCTTTCAACTAAACCAACGAGTTTTTTGCTGAGTCTTCTCGTGGCTCTACTTTTTCGAATCAGTGGTAACTTTTTAATTATTTGACGGTTCAAAAAGCTTATAAAAAACTACTTGAATAAAAGACCTTTTGATTTGATTTGATTAAGTTTAGTTGGAGGATTAAACGAACATTACACGTACAACGTACGCGGTGAACGAATGCCCACTTGGTCTCTTCCCCGACAGTATAAGACAGCACTTC
>JANCMC010012963.1:0-10921 GCA_024363005.1 Charaxes varanes | reverse complement strand
TATATTTGCGGAAAATAATGCTTGTTCCTTTATTTATTTAAAAACCGCATTAAAATCCGTTGCGTAGTTTAAAACATCGTACGTAGAAGAACGGGAAGCGACTTTATTCTATACTATGTTAAGATATACATGGAAGCAATGTCTGTGATCCTGGTGTGCGATACGAACGTGTTTTGTACTGTCTGCGAGATTGATGTATGGTTGTGTACTAATTGGATTGATGGACACTGATATATCAATGGTCGTGGCCTATTCAGTACACTAATTGGGGAACAGTAATGAGATTCTCTTGACAACTATACGTACCGGTGCTCCTATCAATAAGATCTGTTATAAGGGTAATTTAAAGTATATACATGCACAGACAATAGATGGACTCAAAGAATAGCCAATTGGTACCCCATGTACAACGAAGACGTGGCAGGCTCTTTAAGAGATGGGATGATGACATTCGTGAAGTGGCTGGAACAACGTGGTCAAGGTTAGCCAGAGATAGAGCTTACTGGAGTAGTTTGGAGGAGGTTTTTACCGCAAAAGGCGGCCCTTATAATATAAATACTGTAAGGGAAATAAATAAAGCTTATTATTATTATTACATGCACATCAGGGTGGGTGATGGCTCATCAGTGGGCGTACTTCAATAGTAGTGGTTTTGGTGCGTTGTAACAACATAAACCGGGCAAGTGCAAGTCAGACACGCGCATAAAGGGTTCCGTACCATCACGTCACACTTTACAAGGTTATTTTAAGATTTACGCTTTCCTTATATGATTCTTCTGATTATACCGTTATTGCAATTTATTTTGTTTTTTTTAAAGTAACTACAAATTTACGGTTATCGAAATACTATATAATTGTACTTCGAGATATAGCCTTTTGCCAAACTTCAAGATTCTATCTAGGTCAAAGATCCAATAAAGGTTTCTTGTTTCTTTAAAATTACGGAACCCTAAAAACAAGCAGTCACGAGAACTGCCCTCAGAAGAGAAAACTGTAAACAAGTAACGTAATGGTGCGTTTAGACTAAGACACAAATCATGACATAAATGTCAGACACTAATGTCTGTACTGTTTACACTCGTACAGAATTTTTGTTTTGTTCACACAGCGGACGATGCGACACTGATTATCGTGTGGCAATAAATTTTGCAATTAGAGACCCTAGTGCTCATACAGAGAAACTCGATGTATACACCGAGTGTAACGTGTATAGTGTCGTAGTGTAAAGACTGACTGATTTAGATGTGACACTGAGTGATTTAGATTCCTTAGACTTTTTATTAGGGAGAGTTAAGGTATGACGAGATCTTATGTTTGTAAAGTATTTAAATTTCTACCCTTTCCCTTTTTCGCCTGATTTTCTAATCAGTTCTATTTCTCAAATAACTGAATTAATAAAGGATCTTGGCTGCAGACCAAAAGGACTTTAAGTGTGGCGCTGGCTATAATGAGAAAGACAGGAGTAAAGGAAAGGGATACTATTGTCACCGACGATGTAGGGGGAGTGTGAGTCGCGTACCCGTTGTGAATTTGACCAGTTATCATACAGAAAAAAAGAAAATTTACCCCATTGGACTTAAAATCAGAAATATTTTGAATCGGAACTTATATCTCAGAAACGGTGGCTCTTCAGAAAAAAGTATTAATACATTTTGTACTTGTGTTAAGTAGTAATACATGTGATTTACAATTTGCATATGAAATAGTTTATAGTAAAACTTATAGTTTAGCTGGAAATTAAAAAAAAACCCATATTTGTGCCCTTTCAAAAATATATATTTTTTTAAATATGGAAAAAAAAAGGATTAAGTTTGAATCTATCTTTGATTACTGTGCGTTCCTATACTATTATTCCAATTATTATGACTGTTTACTAAAATTTCATTGATAATTATCCTATGCCAATCACTTCCACTCTATTGGTATTGGATCTTTTCTACTAAGTAAAATTGAAATTATTGCCTATGTAACAAAACATTTTATTTTCGGGTGTAAAGGGGGCCTGGGGTCAGCCGGTGGGCCCTTCCGATCTTTCCCCCCCGGAAAGGGGCCCCCCCCCCCCCCGGGATTTCCAAACTATTAGATGTTGTCTTGAAATTATCCATTTTGATAAAACATGCTAAAAACCGTATGTTTGTTTCGATTCGTGGCAACCAATAAGGTATTTTTTAGGGTTCCGTACCTAAAAGGTAAAAAAAGGAAACCTTTGTTTTGTGTCTGTCTGTCTGTCTATCAAGACCCTTTTTCTCGGGAACACGGAGAGCTATAAATTTAAAATTTATACCAAATACTGCTGCAGTCCCTAGGAGATGTAAAAAAATCAATCCTCTAAGTATACGCAATCAAAAAATATGGCCGTTTATATCACATTTCCCATCCATTTCCAAAGGAAACTGAAAGCAAACTATTTTCCGTTGTCTTCCTTTGCCGTTTGTGAAGAACTTTCTACAAGACTTATCTATTCGTTTACAAATATAAAACCTTGTGCAGTTACAGTGTATTTACATAATCGAGTGTATAAGGAACTGATAAAAATTCCCATCTATAATGATAGCCCCGTTAGATATCAAGGTTTATTGACATCAAATAGAGGCAAAAAGCAACCATTGGTACCGGGTCGTTTGGGTTAGCGGGAAAATGTGTGGACTCGCGACGTTTTAGACGTCTTTGCGGGAAAGGAGTAGATTGGTTTAGATCTGGATAGAGGAGAGTGGTCTAAGAGTGGGGACGTCTTTGTACAGCAGTGGGACATTATAGGCTAATTTAAAAAAAAAATCCTATATGTCAAATAAACTGTAAAAAGTTTACGCTACATTGTAGAAACCGTTATATTGTAATCTATCGCGCGAAATTATAAACAGTCGAAAGATTGTGTACTTGAATATACTTCCCACAGTTCCTTGTGTGTCGAAATAAAATAGAAAACAACCACGAGACGCCAGGCGATCGCTACGCGATTGCTGCTGCGCCCTTGGCCCCTCTAACCTATCCCTGACATGTAGTTATGATTGACGGCTCGCTTACTCGCTGCTCATTAACTTCGATAGATTGTAATCTACCGAAAAATAATACGTTAAATTTAAGCAGTACATTCACTTCACAATATTACGATAGTTTGCAATCTAACAGTTACTACAATTTACTATATATCAAAGACCCCCTTCATTTTTTTTATATTTATAAGGATATTTTTTGACGCGATAACGTCTTATAAATCGATGAACGCCGGCTGCGCCCACGAGATAGCATGACTCATTGTCACGAGTAGAATTAAAATTATTATATTCAGTACCACAGCTCTAGATTTCGTTGGAAGGAAGGAAGTGTTCAGAAAATGTTGTCCCAAGTTATGTATGTTCGATGGATTCTGTAAGCAAAAAGTGAATTTGGGTGACGCGACGAACGAACACGAGAACAATAATTCCAATCAAGTTAATTTCGGGCGTGAATCCAGCCTTCATAAAAGGTTGGTTGGGCATAACCGACTTATTGGCCGATTTTTGGCCGCATTCCCATTTCATCGCCAATTTCCCTCAAATTTATAATATATGAAAGTGTGACATTGCAAACCTATTGACGTGATTGACGTTTAGGTTTATTTTGAGACTGAGTTTAAAAACTTGTTAAGAGTTAGAAATCCAGTACAAATTATCCAGTCATAGAAATTTACAAACATAAATGATATGCAATACAATTGCAGTAACAAACAAAAAAAAAATAGAGATTACAAATATTTAATCCATTTTACTTTTAATCTTCTTGCATATTGTTTCAACTATACTAGTATTCTTTTAATGCCGGAGGCAGACATAGCTCAAAGTGTTTGTACATTTTTGTCCTTGAAGACTACAAAGTATTACAAAACTTTGCGCAGCTACTCAAAGGCGCCGACCACACTACATGATCATTCAAATAAAGCTATGTCTGGCTCCGGCATAATATCAGCGGACATCTTCACTACGATGCGATTATGTTTTTGTATTTTAATTCATATGCAATGCTGTACTGTTGTTTTAATCTGTTTATTTAAATTATGTATGGGAAGAGTGAGACCTCCGGACGCAGGTATTTCGACGCTCACTAGGAGGCCCCTACACTATGTATTTAACAATGTAACTAGAATTGAAAATAAACAATTTATTATTATTATTTAAAAATAGTTCTTACAGGAATTAGTTTTTCACATATTTGCATGTTAACTATCAAGTACAAAGCTAGAGCGACTTGAATCCAAGCAGCTTTATCTTTAATATAGAGAGATGAACCGTGGAACAATCTTTCTTCTGAGGTTATCCCAGAGCCTTACAATAGTAATGTTTTTAAGAGACGAGTGTACAGGATCCTTAAAGGCAGGCAACGCATCGGCACCTCTTATGTTGCAGGTGTCCATGGGCGACGGTGACCACTTATCTCCAAGTGGACCTTCTGCCCGTTTGCCCCCTTCTACTATAAAAGAAAAAATTGGATTGATTGTCACCATCGCAAAGAATGGTTACCTTAATGTTAGCTTCTATGGTGAGCATGTCGATGGGGCGCTCGATCACGTTGTAGTACTCGGGGTACAGCTTCTTGCTGGGCTTCTCCATGAACAGCAGCATGGGCTGGCGGCCGTCGGAGCAAGTGAACTCCACCAGGCAGTCTACTCGTCGACATCAAACGATTCGAAATATTCGTGCTACCTGCGAGGTCCTAAGCACGAACATTCTCGAGAGTTTTACTTACATTTACGCTCGAAACGAAACTTCAAATGACGGTTCATGCTTCCATTTAATATGGAAACAATTTTATAGGAAACGATTAACGAAGTAGTTAAAAGTAAGTAACCCAACTTTCGGTGTTCGAATTAATACCGGACCGGTAGCATTTGTGTAGATGACAACTCGCTATTGCGTGTTATGGCGGCTATATATAATGTCTTGTAATTCTACGTTTGTATACCTCAAATTTGCTATCGACGGGGAAATAAAAGGAGAGTCCTCTGAAGTTCAGCGCGAACAGATGCCTCTGGCTGTCGTAGAGGCCGGGGTGCGTCGCGCCGAAGCAGTGCTCCACCTGCTCTATAGATGGCGTGATCTCCGGAGAGTTGAAGCACATGCCACTGAGGAATAACACCAACACATATAAGCAATCTATATACAGTATGTAAAAGACATCGTACCGGATGCGCATCCCATGGGTTCAGTACATGATTCTAGACTCCCCAGTGGTGAAAATTTTCGTCGGCTTTTTCTTGAAATGCACAATTTTTATACCATTTTTTTTTACTCGATAACATTCTCGATAGTTTTACTTACTTCTGGGCGAATTTAATTTATTTCAAAAAAGAAAAAAAAAGAAAAGTAAGAAAAGAAATTGAGTTTTTATTTTTTTAGGCATCTAAGCCAAAAAACATTTGAAACAAAAGACCTAGACTGTGTGTGTGCAATTTTTTTTTTTATTTTACAAGGGTTTACCCCGTGTAGGCGGTAAGTGACCGATCCGCACCACCAGAAGCCTGGCAGATGATTTGCCAGCCTTTAAATAGACCACCAAATACTCTCACAAATCGAATGAAATGCGACATCAATACCATCTGTTGACGTGACAGCATTGCCACCATTTCACGTCGATCTTATGTGAGAAGAAGGTACCGGTACCCGAACGCGTCGGCCCATTTCAGCTTCAGCCCAAAAGGATTGCAAGCGTGGCACTAATTAGATAAATAGATAGGACTAAAGGAACAAGGGATGGAGTAAAATAATATAAAGGTAGATGGAAAGGGAAAAATTGATGCGGATACTAGTACCACGGATAGAACAGGGGTAATGAGAATAACAAATACTGTAGTCCAGGCTCACGTATCCGTAGTGGATCTAACCAGTTATCGGTCAAATAAAGAGAAAGATCCTCTCCCTGGATAGAATACTACAATCAACAACAAACGTCTAACAAAGATTTGCTTTTAAATAAATTTACCGAGATCTTATGATATGAAATAATCTTAATCAAAAATGAACAGACTCTATGCGAATAAATGTTAATGTTTCCCTATATATTTTTAACGCAATCTTAAATGATAATATATAAAAATGAAATAAATACTAATGTAATCACGTTTTCATATTTTATTTTATCAAAGAACTTAATATTATTTCCCCAGGTCTATATATCATTGATGCAACACGATCTCAGTATAGAACAATCTAATATCATGGATGTTAAGACAGGATAACCGGTGAACTCAAGTCACGTAATGCGGCCATCTTGACGAGACACGGACATGCCGTCTATTAGTGCTCTAATACAATTCCATTTAAAATGCTATCGAATAAATTCATCCGAAATAAAATTGGATTGTAAAAGCAAATTGTTAAAAATACTATAATTATTCTTAATTGGAATTATTATTTTGATGAACACAAATGAAAAATAATACAAAATTACACGTTACCCGTCGCGACACGGATTCATAGGGAGCTCATGTGGAAGTACTCCGGACGAGTTCGAAACTAGTCATGCAAACCGGATAGATCATCAATTTCAGATTAAAAGGCCATTCATAATCCAAAATGAAACAGTAAAGTTTAACCCGAAACCGAATAGACGAAAATGACGAAATACAATAAGCATTGGTTAGGTATTTTATAAATAATTTCACAAGTATGCTGAATTGGACCGAAGCAAACTGGAACTGCGGCGTCAAATTAGAAAATATGTCTTAGTTGAGAGCGGGTTCTTAAATCACGAGGTCAACGGCGCGTGTCTTGGCTCGTTCGAAGCGTTCTTAAATTTTTCAGCATTATGCTGTAACAAGTACTGACAACTGTCGTGAATTTACTACACTGAAAATTTTATGTTAAGATAATTTATATCTTAGGTGTTCAAATTTCGGACGACTGACTGACCACAAAGCGATCGGATCAAATCTTAACTGCAATGGTAACAAGAAATTTTAATGAAATATTAAAATATACCTACTAGCATAAAGATGAGTTTTGTGAGTGCTCGCTTAGTTTTTCCTATATTTTTTTGACAGATAACACATCTAGATATGAAGCTAAATTACAATATTAAGACACAAATCTATAGGCGTATTAATTTTTCAGTAAAGTGTACCATAAAACTGCTCAGGTTTTGGGATAGAGTTACGACTCGCATCGCTGGCCCTAATTAATACGTCTAATGAATTTTCATAATCTACAAGAGATGACACAAGGCTACCATCTTTTAATTACAATTTACTTTTAATCAAAGTTATTACTGTAGGCTATGCTGTCCTCCACTTTGTTTTTTAAAATAACCCCGACCTGGAAGTCTATTAGTTCTTAGAAACGAGAATTTATTTAAAAGATAGTTAGAAATCTTAAAGTCAATCTTAATTTAATTTTAATATCTAAAAATTAATTCTTAGCATCTGAGCTTTTAATGTACTAATTGAATACAAGTCTGGTTTTTAATAAATATTAAAAACTAGATTCTTTTGTAATGAAAATCGTTTTAACTTTTTGGGATGTACGCTTATTAATGGAATATTTATTGCATGGATAATTTTATTAATTATTTATTATTAAACCGAACGGATTTACTTGAGAATTAAAACCATTCTCCAATCAACTCAATCATGCAAAAATTTTCAAATCAGTTCAGCCGTTTAAGAGAAGTTCAATACACAATAAACTCAGTGAATTGAATATTTGCTTCTTCCTTTTTATGAAATTGAAGATTAATTTATTTTGCCCTATTGTAGTGAATACGTAAAGGAGGGTAGTTGTTCTTAAGATAATAAATACAATGACACGCAGGTAGACGGAGTCAGTCGTGTTGCAGTCGTGGACTGGGTAACAACCCTCTAAGCATATTGTAATGGGTTAATATCATACTTGCATACCCTTGGTATTATAGTATACCTAATTCCTCCGATTTACTTAAGCTTGAGGATAGTGTTTTTTAAAGTGAATTGTGAAGATAGGCACAATGTGGGTCATTAAAAAACTTCTTATACTTAGAGGAACAACCTAGGCCAATGGTTTGGGAAAAGTATCTGTTCACTATTTAGAGCCGAAATATCATAAGTACAAGTTAGCAAAACGATGCCCGAAGATGGCACTTCTTGAAGAAGAAGGATTGTGCTATGAGTAACTACGATAATAGCCCAACAAGGTTGCGTATTACTAGATCAGTGACAATTTCAACTGATGAGTTATTGAAACTTTAAAATACATCAAAAGTAGAGGTAGCGCCACGATTGTAGCCGAATTGGGCCGGCGCGTCCAGGTACCAGTACCTCTTTCTTACACGACATCGGCGTGAAGTGGCGGCAATATCACGTCAAGTGGTGGTGTTGTTCTCGCGTTTCATTCGGTTTGTGAGACTTCCCGGTGCCCTAAACTCGTCATTAAAGGCCGGCTACGCATCTGCTAGCCTTCTGGTCGTGCAGATGTTCATGGGCGTTGGTAGGCACTAAGGTGCCTGCTGCCTGTTCGTTTGCCTCTTGTAACTTAAAAAAAAAACAGTTCTTTAAAAAATAATGCTAAAATATTTTAATTCTGCCTAATATTTATTTTACCCCTTTATTTAAGCATGTAAGGAATTTGATAATGGTCCAACAAGGTGAAGAAGACAGAAGCAACGACCTAAAATCTCAGTACTTCCTTCTATGGGAAAGTGACCGTTGAGCTACTGTATTTTTTATATAACAAGCTGTAAACGGGCAGCTGATTCGCCGGTTCACCTAAGTCACTACCGACTCCCATGGCCATCTTCACCACTTGTGGCACGCAGATTCGTTGCCGGCCTTAAAGGAGTAGCTATAATGTATATGTATTACACTTTGCATTTAACACACACACATACAACAAATTCGCTTACGCACGGGCATCGCACCGCGGGCGGACTGCGGTTAAATTGGACAGAGAACTGACAGTAACCCCGTCAGCACTTCTGCGTGTCCCAAACAAAGACCTTCAGACACCTTCCAAACATCGCAAACAAACATATTAAGATCCGCATACATACGGCTACCTAAATACGTTTCTCGTCTTGCGAACAGCAAATATGTAGAAATTAGGTTACTATGGGACTAGCATGTCCTCGGAGAGATAAAGGTAACTAAAGTTTTAAGAATTAAAAAAAAGAAGAATTAGAAATATCTGCCATCATCACCATCTCTTTCACCAATCAAATACAACCTGTCCACCTTTAAGATAAGATTAAATATATCTTCTAGAAAATCACGCTACATCTTGGACGATATAAGATGAGAAGTGAAAAGAAAATTCATAGAAACGTATGTATTTTGATGGCGAGTAATGTTTCAATAATTTGGATACTTTTCTATTGCCTTCTTGATAGCTTTTTATATAAATATAACATAGTTCCAATTTGAGAAAATCTTTCAGTGTTAGATAGCCCATTTATCGAGGGAGGCTATAGGCTATATATCACCACGCTAAAATTGTTCACCTAATTTTACGCTGAAAAAGTCGCGGTTAACAACTAGCACTCAATACGCCTGTATTTCAAAGTTGTTTCAATCCTTCTTTTTTTTTGTCATTTATTAAATATTACAGTAACAGAAGACCTCATGTAAGTCCAACTTAACAAAGACAATATCTGAAATTTTTGAAATTGTTCCGCATAATATTATGGTGGTTCATTACTCAGGCACAGAAAATGAGGCGTGAGTGATGAGGTGACATTTCCTCCCCTAGCGCAACCTTCCGAGGCGGAAGGATATTTTTCACCGAAAATCCTGGTATTATAAATACAAAATAAATTTTTGAATGTTTGCATCTTAAAGAGTAGTTACGTTACATACCTACATACAAATACGAGAAGTATATATCTTAAAAAGAACGAAAGAAAAAGTATTTATTCAACACTTAGCGCAAACAGTCACGGCATAACAATTAAAAACACAGTTTAGTAAGACCGGTAAAAAAGTAATAAATAATAATAATAACAAAGTAAAATAATAAAATTGAGAATAACTTACAGTAAAATTACTATTTCTGAGATCTATGGAACGGATGGGAACGGGAGCGGGAACGGAAATGGGACGGGAAAGGGACCGGGAATAATATAGGATAATAAATAAGTAACCCAACGTTCGGGCAGGACAGCCTCTGCAGGGTTCGCTACTTACCAATGATGCCTAAAATATGGTGAAACATTTTCCGCACAATAAATGTTATTGGATTCGTCATTCTAGCCCCGTAACTATATACAAAAGTTCCAACTTTAACGATATCGAGTTTTGTTCAAAAACAATGCTTGCGTTTCCACTTATTTTACCTCTTAACGCTTATTAATAGAATATCAAATAAACTCCTTAAGGGTGAAATATCTGAAGGCGCTTGGTGATTATGTGAAAGAGGGGTCGGAATAATCGCGTACTCGTATAGGCCCACCGCAGTTTCCCAAGCGCGTCGTCGGCCATGTTTTGAAACTGTTATTTTGCAACGTTATTTGACACGAACGCGCGATTCTCACGGATAACGGGATATATACATATACATGAAATTGATATGTGAACAATATTTGAGAGAGATCCCAAACAATTCTGTCAAAGTATTGTAACAGTTATATTTCTTAACGGCTTTGTTCTATTCGTATACATATTTTTTTTATAAATATATAGGAATACCAACACATGGACGTCTTTTCCTAAAGTAAGTAACGTAATACTATTGTTGCGGACGGATAATACATGAAGAGCGACATAACGACGTGTTTGATCGGGGACGTCGACAAACCAAATAAGTGGGTCTGGCACTGGTGTACATAGTGAGCGAGATAGCTAACTCCTGCTGGAGTTAGACGAAGATAGGCTATCTCGCTCACGTAAACACGGATTGTTTACTGGCTTACAGCATACACTAGTGTCGGCCCCCTTTTAGTACTTGAGGCCGTGCCTAATTACGGCAAGGCACATTATTACACG
>JANCMC010012956.1:0-10921 GCA_024363005.1 Charaxes varanes | reverse complement strand
ATGAGTAGATTCACTACAAAATTTCTCATAATCTAGACACATATACATAACTAATTTTAACAAAAAAATTTCTACTTTAAATTGTCAGAACTGGACCTAATTGAGATGGGACCGGAAGCATGGGACAGAAAGTACCAACTTTCAAATAAGTAAGAATCATCAAAATTGCTTCAGCCAATAAAAAATTCTGAAGTAACGAACATTAAAAAGACTATATAATATACTTTTTAAATTCCAAGTGTACTTATTCATTCTTAACTAAATCCTTATCGTTATTTGTAAAGCATTTTAAACATTAGATATAAGGAAGTATTAGAATTAAGAATGTTATACAAAAGGGAAAAGAGCTACCCTAAAAAGAATGTACCAATGGCGCAAAAAAATGAACGGCAAGCGGAAAAAAACTGAATTGGCCTAAAAACAAACATAACTAAAGATTCTTGCCATGCAAGAAGGGAAGAGACGACATATAAAAAAAAAAACTTAACCCTTATCTGGCACTCCGGACCCAGACATAGCTCAAAGTGTTTGTAAATTTTTGTCCTTGTCCAATTCGGCTACAAGCATGGCGCTACCTCTAATTACCTTCCTCGATAAATGGGCTATCCAAAACGGAAAGAATGTATCAAATCGGACCAGTAGTTTCCGAGATTAGAGCGATCAAAGATTTCCACACGAAACATTTTACTTTGCAAATATTTACCCTTTTTATTCCCTTTCATTTTTGAAGGTTGGCCGTTAGCATTTTAAAAACCTCTTTATCTATAGCTAAATGAAACAGTTGTTGTACAGTTGTGATTCCGGTTGACTCGAATATTCCACGGCCATGGTTTTTTAAATTTTGATCAGTACATTGAAGGATCTGTTCCCTCAAAGTTTTTCATCACTGTAAAAAGTATTAATGGATAGTCATTATTCTTCTAACACGTAATTGGGTCCTACCTGTCTTCGGAGAACGTACAAGGCATCTCGACTATTTCAGGGCAGACCTTCAATAGCTGAAGATAGAAAGGCTTCTATCTAAGGCTAGAGAATCTTCAGCTATTGAAGGTCTATATAAAAGTCTATAAACTTCTTCTTTCTAGGGTTATCCCGGTCTGGTACCAGAGTTCTCTTCAATTGTAGAGGATGTGGTTGTGGGGCGAGTTAATATGACCAAGTGCAGTCTGATATCATCCCCGGAACCTCATAGTCTCTACAATCTCACGACCCAGTATTATTCAGCGACATTAACCAGGAACCACTGTTTTGCCTTCCGAAAGACGGAGGACGTCAGAGGTTTCTTGCAAACCAGTGTTAGAATGGATCACCCATCACCCCCTCATATCCTCGTGTCTTTTATAAATAAAATGAATGAAAAATGCATCGTTCTTTATTACAAGTCCTACAATAGTAGAAATTAGTTCTTTATTACGAACTAGGACGGAAACGAAAGACTGTGTTGACCTTAAGAGATAGCAGAAGACACACGCTTCTATTAATAGAATTCTATTTACATTTGATACGGATGTAGCGCTTCTCAAGGCACGGAATTCACACGAGTATGTATATTTATATATGAATATATGAAGTGAAAACTTTAGGTACCATTTTACGAAACTTGCGCGGACAGAGGAATATGAAATTTGGCACGATTGTAGTTCATATAGAGGAAGGTGTGTGAATGCTAATACTTTTTATAATATTAAATTAGTAAAATAAAACCATACGCACACCAATGCCAAGCGATTTACACACACATGTATTGGATGATGTCAGACAGTACTCGTGAATACCGTATTTTAGATTAATTTTCAATTTTTATCTTCCGCGAATAAAACAATATATTATGTCGTTGTACGTCAAATATAAACATATGTAAACAGACGTATAATATGAATTACAAATTTGACTGTATTCATATTTTACTAGTTGTTACCCGCGACTTGTTCCCCGTAAGACTAAACTTGCTCCCTTAGATTCCTTTAATCTGGCCTTATCGAAAAAGAAGGCTATAAGCTATATATCATCTAAAAATTCCCCGAGCGAGATCGCTGATATCTTAGACATTGAACCCATTTTCATGATCTCTTCATTGCACCGTCCTGTAACGTGTTTTATATAAACAATAGGTAACATTGTATGGTGTTTTATTATATAATAGCAACACGCTCCGGCTTCGTACGTGCAATGTAGATGTGTATTACACCTTCCTCTTCAATCACCCTGTTTAATGATGAAAAACGTATTAAAATCTATTGCGTAGCTTTAAAGATCTGGGCGTACAAGAACGGGAAGCGACTTAGTTTTATCCCATTTCAAGATGGTCGCAGAAAACCAATAAGATAATCTAACAAAAATATTGTTCTCGAAGGACAGCCAAAATTAACGTAATCGCAAGCGAATTGCACTGAAAAGTTAGTTAGCAATAAAATTAATATTAATATGCAAATATTAAGAAAATTTACTTATGCACCTAATAGGTATAACCTGGACAATGCAATAATATGCGGAAGTAATTATTAATTAATGTATCAGTGATAGTTACTTATACAATAATAAAGCATAAATTATAATTAAGTATGTACATACATGACTATACAAAATGGTTTTCTGAACTTTGATCGGGAGCTTTGCCGGTCGCACACGAGTCTGCTCTCTTTCTTGAATTCGTTATAAAAATTAACTGCTAGTTAACTTAAAAACTGCACTACTATAAGTTTAGGGTTGACTATTATTAAGTCTTGTATTGTAGTATATATAATCTGGAATCCATTTTATCAAATTCATTCAACCTGTGTCGAAGCCGTAAAAAAAACGCTTTTATACCACTATTCAAGGAATATCTGGCAAAAAGACTAACTAGCTATTCTTTACGATTGAATCACTATAAAATGCAGTCATTGGATTGATTGTAACGTAGACAGTACCTGGCCTTATCATTTTTACACAAATTAATCAGTGGTAAAATTGTTTCCAAATTTTAGTTCGACTCTTAACCGTGCCTGTAACTTCTATAGTACTTTGTCAAAAAAAAGTTCTATGAATATATTTGCACCCGAATCTCAATATAAAAAAACTATTGTTTAGTATTTTATTTTCTTAGTTGTTATTATTTTTTATATGTATTGTAAATTCTTTCCTCCCTGGTACTTATTCCAACTTGTTCCTAGGGCGTCTTGTCAAAATCTGTATGTAATAATGTTGTGGTCCACTGTAAGTGTTAGGGCTCAAAACTATATTTATAAAACGTGTTACTTAAGCAAAATTTGTGATGTCTTTATTTTGTGATCCTTAAATAAATTTTTAGAAAAGTATTTTATTAATAGGTCCGGTATCGTAGTTGCGAAGAAACTACGGGGATTTCGCTTCATCAAAACTAGTAGTAGGAACCAGGAAATCAGGAAACCATCGTAGTAGGTAATATCGAGGGTAGGAGAGCCATAGGACGATCACCTACTAAATGGGCTGACCAAATTAAGGAAGCCACCACCTCAAAAAACTTATATCAGGCGGTGACAGCGACTATGGCCCGGAATAGGTGGCGCCAGATTGTTCACTGCAGAATGCCGAGTGAACACGATCCTCAGTAATGAGAGAACGATAAAAGAGAGTCAGACATACTTACGAGGTGATTAGGTCCTAAAATATTGGCACGTGAAAAGAGAAAAAACGCAAATCACGGACCAGTAAAGTGCTCCTGAAAATACTGAGATATACATATTTCTCCAGCTTGAGATATATTACCGAAGTATAAAGCTATAGATATGTATGTATAACGCTGAAGAGTTTGTTGGTTTGTTTGCTTGACCGCGCTAATCTCAGGAACTACTGATGCGAATTGTAAAATTATTTCAATGTTGGCCGATTTATCGAGGAAGGCTTTATATCGCGCTAAAATTGAATCTATTTCTTACACCTAATTTTACGCGAACGAAGTCGTGGACACAGCTAGTATTATTAAAAAGGTGAAAGTTCTCGTAACTGTAACGTAGAAAACACTAAAGCCAAGTAGTTCTTATGATGGCATATTAGAAAGACTGGTTTAAAGCACAGCTCGCCAAAGTTCAGGACTTTTTAGATATTCATAATTAATTTTGTGCCTAACGAAGGAGAATATTGTTACAGATTATCCAATACTTTTATAACAGTATTTTGTCTATTCCCGTCTAATGGAATTGTGCTAAGGATCCAGCGAGTTAACAGTTCCAACCAAGCACCTCTGGAATTCAGTCCACTGCTATAACCCATAAAATTAAACTTACGAGAGCTTTGAGACCTTCTTTATCGAAAAATCCTTTCATTAGCGGATTTCTACTAACTATAAAATACCTCCTTGCCTAATTTCATTATTATACGTCCCGCGTTTTTAGACATTTCGTAATCGTTTGTGACCGTAAAAGCAAAACTTTTACCCATTTCAGATAACAGAGACGAAAGAAAATAATCTTTTACCTAGCGTTATTCCGGTCTACTACCAGAGTCTGCCTAAGTTGCACAGTATGTGGCTATGGAGCTATGGAGCGAGTTAACATAATCAACTGCCGTCTGACGTCATCCCCAGAACCTCCACAATCTCACGACTAATACCATTCAGTGACATTAATCTAAAACCCACTGTGCCTTCCGAAACACGAAGGAGGTCGGATGTTTGAACCAGCCCTCCCCCCCTTCACGCACAATGGTCATCTTATAGTGACTAAGTGCGGAAAATGCAGCCCGCGAAGAAGAAGAAGAAGAAGAAGATACTTCTCATCAGATAAATCGAATCACTTCCGTTTTTTTTAATATATATTCCTAAATAAACACATTTTTCTGACAAAACATAAACTTACAGGGTGTCTCGATTTTTCTGATGAGAAGTATATATGTGTGATATATAATGAGTGGATTATTTTTGTATTCTTCACAATATGTCAGAGTCAATGACATGCTATAGAAAACCATACTACACTACGGACTTCACCTTATTTAATTGCTCTAATCAAATTTGAATTATTCTGAAAATGGTGATAGCAAAAAATTACCCGATTAAGTTTGATGCGGGCTCTTCTCAGTGCAGGGCACTGGGAAATTTTATCACAAAATTATTAAGCGTTTAAAAAAATCATAATATATATATGACGTTCATAAGAGCTTATAAAAAAGTTCATATGAATAAAATATTTTGACTTAGAAGGAACATTTTTTTTAAATACTAGCTAAAAAGTGTCTTGCTCGTTCATGGTTTCGATTTTCCGAATCAGTGGTAGCTCTTAAAATGTTAGACGATTGAAAAGAGCTTGTAAAAGTCTATTTGAATAAAACATATTTTGAAGTACCTGGCACTTGGTTGCACAAATAAGTCTGGGAATTCTATCCTTCGTTTTGGAGTCTCGCACGTTTCTTGGGCATCGCGAAACACCTGCGGATTATGACATAAACTACCGTGGGAGCTCATGTCTTAACAAAATATAAAACACAAATGACTTGTAAAAACAACACTTGTAAAATTTTGCTTGCAGCATAAACTAAAGTGGATATATAATATTGAGTAAATTGACTCATAGCCGGTGAAGATACAGCTTAATATTACCGTGTAGGATGTCAGGAATGGCGCATCTCTGAGCGGGTTTATTAATTGCAAGCTCGACTCTCTTTGAGAAACATTCTAGTTATGTATCTACCTTAATGCGGTCACATTTGATATCGCCAGTATCCGTATAGACCGGGGTATATCATAGTTTGTATAGAATCTTCATATACTTGACTAGCTGTGTCCACAACTTCGTCAGCCTAAAATTGGGATAAAAGTTTTTTAAGTTTAATGTGACAATACCTGTAGGCTTCCACGATAAATGGGCTGAACATAGTCTTCCTTGATAAATGGGCTATTTAACACTGAAATAATTTTTCAAATGCTGTATGCCTCCTAAAAATTCAGTTTCCTACAATAGAATTGTCTATAATTCAGGCTTATGCACCTACACTAGACTCGACTAACATTATTTACAAAAAAAAAACAATTGTAAAATTAAAAAAAAAAAAAAAAAAAAAAAAAAAAAAAAAAGGTCTGAGAATCGATTGTAAACCTTTTTTTCAACCCCTTATTAACAATAATGACCCACGCGGACGAAGTAGTGTGGGATACAGCTAGTAATGTATACATTTGTAGACAGAAAAAATCCCATCCCCAGCAACACCCTGTGTGCATTTAGCCTTACAGCGACCCGAAACGTAATACCGAAAGGCAGTTGATTTGATAGCTTTATGGTTTCTCGAATTTGTTTATGAAGTCCCGAAATTACAAATTCCACGCTACACGGCCCAATCGAACTAGCAAAGGGCGACCCTTTTACAGATAACGACAAAATATCTCAGATATTTTCTCTACATTATTATGCTTTTAGTTATGATACCCCCGTTATGTTGTTCTTGTTTATATATGTGCCATATAAAACACCAAGATATAAAGCCTCAATAGCTCAACGGTATAAGGTATGGACTAAAATCCGCAAGATACCAGGTTCAAACCCCACCGCCGTTGGGGTATTGTCGAACCCACTCCTAATACAAGCTTTTAAGTTAAGCTTAGTAGGAGGGGAAAAGGGGAATATTAGACATACCTAAAAAGTATTCCTAATATTCTTTAAAAAAAAAAAAGCAATCTTGAATTTCAAAAGAAATACACGAATTTCAGACTGCCTCTTTTCTGGTCAAGCTATCATATACAAGGCTATCACATGGAGTAGAGACAGTGATAGGATGAGCTACAGATAGTTCAATTAAAATAGTTATAAACATTTTAAGTGCATACTTAGATTTTCCAGTTACAGTATTTGCAATTGTCCTTAATATATTTGGAGGTTTAATCAATTCCTTGAGAATGTTGCTTTCTGTAGCTAGGGGAAAACCATTATCTAACATTTCATCCAACAACTGAAACAATATAATATAACTGCATATAAGTATGTATGAAGATATTTATATATATACTAGGGGACCCGGCAGACGTTGTCCTGCCCGAACGTTGGGTTATTACTATTTACTACATTCTATTGTCCTATAACATTATTCCCCGTTCCAGTTTCTCGTCCCGGTTCGTTTCCGTTCTATTTCCTTTTCGCTTTCGCTTTGCAATTCCTTTTTTATTAGACAAACCTTGTCCTAACACTAACGACCACAACAAAAAAGAAATTATCCAATTTGGCGCAATCGTTCGGGAGTTATGCACGTGAATAGTGCATACACTTCAGCGACTCATTTTTATTTGCGACTATAAATTGAGATATAAGCTATCCTATCTTTCAAGTTGCATCAAACTGCACACTGCAAATTTGATTAAAAACGATTAAGTAATTTAAGAGTCCATCGCCGACAAACAACGTGACGCGTAATTTATATATATTAAGATAAGAGCGATAGGTCACTTAGCTCGACATGAAATCTCGAAAACCGCGGGACGTACAAAGAAGAAATTCGGCAGGGAGAAGATTTTAGTTAGTAGGCGTACGATAACAACGGATTCTGGGACAGGACCGGATTAAGGGATCTCGTAACTTTTATTTATCTTATATACTGTACCTATAACAAATAATGTATATATTTCGATGGATCTTTTAGAAGCAGATAGCTTATTCCTTATTTAATGGCTTTCTTATTAATGGTAGAAGAATTAGGGACAAAAAAAATGACTTTATTAAACATTCCCCTAATTTTACTCAGACAAAGTCAGCTAACATAATATATAAATATTTAATTGACACTTTATGTGTATATACTAGAAAACTATCATTCTTTGGAGTAAATAAGACTCAATACAAATAGGAAGCTAATAAAGTCTAATCTGCAAAAATTGTTAATTATGAAAACATAATATCTAGTGAAAAAGTAGCCATCTTACCAATGGACAAGTAAAATCAGTCTTTAATAATAATAATCAAACACTGAATAGAAGTTGAAGTTAAAGTGTCTTTATGGATCTGTAATTTAATGCTAATATAAAATTCAAAATAGGCATTTACTTACTTCATAGACAACTACATAGTTTTCCTTTATAATTGTTTCTGTACAGTCTGAAAAATAATCCTAAAAAAAATGTATATATTATTAGAAAAAAATAAAAGTATATATATTTAGTAGTTTTAATCTTTATATATAAAAGCAAAAGGCATCTAATACGAAATCTCGAAAGCTGTATGACATACTATTTAATTTGACAAGGAGGTAGATTATAATTAGTCAAAAATCCTTTCTTAGTGCACTAAGAAAGGATTTTTTGATTTTGATTAAAGAATTCTAAGTGCGTTCGCAATTTTACACAGCCTAAGTTGTGGGAAACAGCTATTTTTAATAAATATTTAAATAATTGATTACTTCTATTTTAATTCTCCTTGTTGGTAAAATTAACTGTAGCAAATGAAAAACCCCTCTATTGTAAATTTACATTATTTACCTGGAATGTATCAACAACTCTATGCAAAAACTCAATTACGAAAAGTGGGGCAACTTCTTCTTTGCTTACTGCCACAAGTGCGACCCCACCCCTCTGTATGGAGATGAGGTAATGATGCGGTGCGGCCAACACAGGAGGTACATCCTATAAATAAACAATAAAAGAGTGTAGCGCAACAATAGCATAAAAACATTTTTTTCATATTTAGATAGATCATTTGCAGCATGCTCAGATGGATGGAAACCTTAATCAGAGCAGGGGGAACATTCATTTAATTAAATAATAAATTAATATATATACAGGACTATATGACACACAGACATCTGTTCCAAAGGTAGGCAACTTAATGCCTGTGTTATACGCAACAGATGCCTGTTATACACAAATATTTTTTTTTAGATATATGTAAATACATACATATAGATAATACACCCAGACTCAATGTGGGAATCGAACCCACAACCCCAAGAGCGGAAGGCAAGGTCACTGCCCACTGCGCCAACGGGCCAGTCAAAATCATTAATTGTGTTTACAATTGTAAAATTTTCAACTATTTTATGGTCATTAAGAAATCTAAGAAAAATGCATTGTGTTCAGTTTTTTTCCCTTAAACTTTAAGTATGATGTTGCAAATGAATGTCAACATACAATAAATTAATTATTGTTTCATGTTTAAGTATTATTTAAGAATAAAAGTAACTATTTTATATTCTGCCTTTTTTATGTTCCTGTAATTATACTGGTGTGAATATTAATTACATGTAACTTTCTAACTAAATAAAATAATAACAAAATTGGAATAATATTTATTTCTATACTTAAATAGGGGTTACAACATTATTTAGATGGCAATTAACCTCTAATAAATTAACATTCTTACATCAACATTATTTTGCCTTATATTGTTTTGGTTAGACTCTGAAAATGCTTAGCCAATTTTGACATTCATTGGCATATATTTAATTTTAAGAGGAATAACATTGACTACATTGTCTATTAATATGAGAAGCAAAAACTTTGAGTACCATTGTACGAAAATTGTACAGACAAGGGAGTATGAAATTTAGTTTATATATAGGAGTATGTACGAATTGCAATAGTTCTATAAAATATACATTATAAATACATTACATTAATAAAATAAAATCTAAGCACACCTATGCCAAACAATTCACACACTCATATACATTTAACACACCATAAGATGTGTCAAAGTGTAGAGTAGTCATGACAACTTTATGTATATTAATTGTCAAATATAACAATGATGTTATACAAACAATTAAACTTAATATTATATACAATTATGTATACAGCGTTAAATGACCATATAGTACGCAAATCTAAAGATTTGTGGCCGAATTTGTACCAGTCGTCGATCTCTAGTAAAATATAAAAAGTAAATGTTATAATTTATAATAGAACGTTCAAGCAAAAAAGAAACGAAATCTCTCTTATTTTGAACAATATTAATAGATTCCAATAAGACAAAATCAGGTGATAACACTCACATTAGGGGATGCTCTCTGAGCTTCCAAATAATAGTCACATACTGATCTTGGAATAACACTCCTCCAATGTTTTTCAAGAAATACATCACTGAAATATTAAAAGAATGTGAGATCAGATTAAGAATATTAGAATTATATATTAGAATTAATATGAATAAAATTGTTTAAAACGTCTTATTAATCTTATAAATACGTACCCTGATGGATTTATAATAAATAAACTGTGGATCATTTTAAGATGGACCTTATTGAAACCCCTGTTTGGAAGTTCTAGGAATCTGCGATATGTATTTATTCCATAAAATATAGTTGACTATATTTTACAACTTCACAGTTTCTAACCTTAGGTTTCACTATATTATATTTCCAATTTTTAAGCAATCATTTTTGATAAGTTTTCGTACACACGCTTTCTCCACTTACGCACGACGTATCCAACTATCCACTATCCAGTATCCACACAGGTCACAGACTATAGAGCATCTTAATTCTTAATGCTAAGCTCCAAAGAGTCCAGTCATACGATGACTGATTTCGTCTAGTAATTTATCTTGTTTGTCTTTTTTATAGGTACAGAATTTATACATATACATAGTTACTGGTATAATTCATGAACGACGAAATTAATAAGTACTCCATTGAAAAGTTACCTTTGGGATCGCACTCCTTAGAGGACGTAATTTTATTTTTTAGTTATCAAGGATATCTATTTAAAGTTAAAATCAAGTTTTTGGGGTTGCAACAGTTGTTTCACGACCGAAGTCTTGGAAAGAAGGGTTCAAAATTCGAATGGATTTTTAAAGGTTTATGTGACTAACTATAGGTGTCACAAAAAAACAGTAAACATTTTTTGTCGTAAATAAGATGGCAAATCAATAATATTTCTATATATGCATGATTTGTTGTTAATATTAATGGATTCCAAAGGTAACTTTTTTATTTTTGGTTCTACGGCTAAAATTTAAAATAAATAAAATGAAATAGGAAACTGGTATCC
>JANCMC010012949.1:0-10921 GCA_024363005.1 Charaxes varanes | reverse complement strand
CACTATCTCTAATTAGAAAGACAGGAGTAGGGGAAAGGATATAAAGATATATGGGGAGGAGAGAAAGGATGCAGATACATATCCCTTGTAGGAATGCATAGTGCATCTTAAGTTCTTCACGGTTCATATTTCGACTTGTATCAGCGAAAATCAGCCAAAAATTTAGTGACCATCATCTTTTTTAGGCTGGATCCAAGCCTTTTTCACACCAGGCAATCATGTATTGTGTTATAAATTATATTCCCTAATTTTCGAGAACTATTTCTTTGTAATTATTTATTTATAATAATAAAAAGAATCTTTAAAATGATATACATATTTCATAAAATTCAGACAATTGAAATAAAATATTTTTTTTTTTTTGGTAAAAACTTAAAAACTACCTACATTAAGTCTTAATAGTATCGAATAATTAATTCCATACAGAAACCTATTATATTATATATTCTGTAACCGGAGTCAACCTAATAAGTATTATTTAAATTGCCCGTGTCAGGAAGCTCCGCTCTTTCATATCGATAAAAGAAATTTATCGATAAATAATTATAATATATGAAATAGTATCTTGAAATCAAAACCTGAGAATTCCAACTTTGGAAGCTGGTCGCACCGTTACACCAGGAAATTGTCATGATGAGAGGTTAAAAAAAATATGACAACAATTTTCCGTATTGATTTTATCAGTTTTAATTTTAGAATTTACAAAATTAAATAAATAATTAAATATTTTCTCTTTCTCATCTGCGTTCAACTTCTTCTGATAAATCTTTAGTGTTTCAAAAATAAATTTCTTTTCTATTACATCTGGAATATTTTCTCCATGTGTAATGTTATATAAAATAATGGCCTTTACGCATGATTGCACATTTTTATCCGATTCACTATACACCTCCAAACTATTGAAAAGATCATTCAAATATCCCCAAGTTTCTTTATCATATTCATGAATTTGAGTCTTAGTTATGACGAGATTTACAAACTGATTTTTGAATTTCAAAGCTTCATTAATGTGATTCTCTCTGTAATATTTCAAAAGTGTGCGTATATTATTTTGATCATTTCCAGCACAGGTTAGCATGACGCCTAAAATAGAATTTCTTTCAGTTGGATTCGATTCATTTCGAATATATTGTTTTAAATCAACAAAAGCTTTATTGAAGGGTGCGTATATATACCAAGAATAGACATTTTGAGCTGATGATGCTGAACTACACTTCACAGCTTCACATCTATACGCTATCATGTCATCCTGCGCATCATCGTCGGAAGGCAGATCTTCATGATTCTTTTCAATAAAAACTTTGTTAATAAAATCAAATCTCTCTTCAACCGGCATTCTGTTAATGAAGTGCTTTATTTTATTATAAGCGAACCAGGACCGCATTTTCTTGTTCTTTAGGTGAGTTAATATGAATTCTTTTATTTCTTCCGGTTTAATATATCTTGCAAAAGTGGAAACGTTTAAGAAGTGAACGTACTTATCAAGATTTTTCATTACCCTCTCTCGACTTGTCTCCATAATTTTCTTTGTATACTTAGGTCCAAAGTTTGGTATATCACTCGCATCAGATGCTTCTATAATGTCCAGATATTTATCAAAATTCTTGTTCAAAAGAAACATCGTCGACAATAAGCAGTCTCGTTTATAATATAAACTATGATTTCGACAAAATATTTCTAAAAATGTGACCGATTTTTCACACAGCCTTGTCAACAATTTCTTTGGAATCTCATCAGCGTGCTTTTCTATGATGTTTTCGATAAAGGACACTGAACAATTTGGCAACCACTTTAGAGCTTTTATGAGATCGTCTTCTTTGTAATAGTTAAAGAATTCTTCAACTCGGTTTTCATCTCGCAAATGTAGTCTAACACTCAACATAAGCTTATTAAAAGCTTGAAATGTCATTTTCTGAGAAAGTTCAATATGTAAATGTTTAGGATTTACAATGTGAGCATATTGATTATCTGTAATTAGCCAAACAGACTTCTTAATAGCTCGTGATATATATAACATATCATTGCACTGGAAAACACTCAGAATGTAATCAACATTTTTATTATGGGACGCCAAATCTATTTTTAGAAGATTGTCTAAATCTCCCTGTTCATAATCGATTTCGGTTACTTCTGCATTCAAATCATCTTTGACTGTGTCTTTAAATTTTTTGTTATAATTTCGATGCCTCTCGCCCAAAGTTTCTCCCTCTATTAGATTAGCCATCTGAAAAAAAAATAGGAACATTATTTAATGATATAGAGTATATCCAGATTACTACAGCAGAAGCATTCTCAGTGCTCAATTATAGTCATTATCAAATGATCATTCAGTGTTCTAGCAGAGGTAATAAACCATTTATGACAGTGATTCTATCTACAATAAATAAAACTTTTAAATGTACAAAACTGAGTAAACAAATTATAGTTAAACACGGATAATATAAAAAATTAAGAAAGGCACGAAAAATCCCTTCCTTGAGAAATATACTGGAAACTTCATCATCTAATCTGGAATCTACAGTCAGAACACAAAGCTTATCTCTTTTAAACATAACAGAAGAATGAAATATAAATCGTGAGCTATAAAAACAAATAGAGACATTAAAATCTGAGTTGAATTCGGCTTATCAGGAATTAAAGTCGGTAATAAAAGAAAACAAGAATCTCTGAAATGAAATTTTTCCAAAAATTCAAACATACTTTTGCTTGCAAGGAAAAAGTATCTAATATTACCGGAAATACCATCACGGAAAATAATAAATCAAAGAGTACACCAAAAAAAAAATAAGACATCAATCACAATAAATTGTGCAGCTACCATTATCCACTCCCAGAAAAGGTAACCAATGGGGCATGAAGTAGAGAATGATTTGGCATCCACTACTATAAATGTAGCTTTTATTAATTCGCGCCAAAAAAATTTAAACTCAACAATTTATGCCGATGCGGATACTTCACATAAAACCGTTAAGAATAAATTTAATCTCTATGGATTAAGGCCATCTATCGACATCAGAGTGAAACCTAAACAAAAGTTGTAGTTGCAGTGATCCTTACCAAATCATGCAAAGATGGTACCTGTTATATACATACTAGCCGTGAAGCATACAACATGGCTGGCAACCAGATACCAGAAATGCGTTCCAAGAATTGGAACAACCACAATGTTTTTGTCTTCAATAGACCATTTGACCATGAATTTTTCTTATGTATTAAAACCCAGAGGTCGTTAACCTTTTAGTAGTGTCACATCAATTGTAAAATAAATATTTGGAAATAGGTGTATTTCTATTATCTATATATCTATTTATGAAGTAGTTATTATAAGCGATATTAAAAATGCTAAATTTTACTACATCACACCAGAACTTTGCGAGTGTAATGTAATTATTATCTTTTCATAAGAATTAGATTGCAATCGACAAAAAGAATTCGCGGACCACAAAGAGAAGAGTCACGTTGTACGACCGCTGTATTAAGCTATTATAGTCAGTTATAAGAAAATGTTAATAGCAATGACAGAGTGATTTTAGCAATATGCGGTGGTAACAACTCAAAACCATTCAATATTATTGCTGAATTAGGCTCGTCCCTATCTTCCTCAAACAAGATTCCAGTATTTATTTTACAAGTCAGTAATAATCCCTACCGAAATGTTAATTTTTGAAACACGCAAATTCAATTAGTAGTAAAAAAATATAGTAATTGCACTTTCATTAATCTGGAATCGCATTGCTTTACATATAAGCAAAGACTGTTGTTGACTTTTTTTAATGCTAGCGTCATACATAGTTCAAAGTGTTTGTACATTTTTGTCCTCGAAGACTACAAAGTACTACAAAACTTTGCGCAGCTACACAAAATCCCCGGCCACACCACATGACCATTGAATGGTCATTCTAATGAATCTGTCTGGTGTTGGCATAAAATTAACGTAAAAATACATACACTAAGACTACAAACACACATTCCTTAAATTTCCAAACAAAAAACAAATAAAACCATACTAAAAAAGGCTACTATTACATATTTTTTTAATTTACAAAACAAAAAAGCAAAATAAAGCTAAAAAAAGAACAAAAATCTCTTACCAGAAAAGTGCATTATACTGTACTTATTCCTCCAGCAAGGATTAAAAAAAAAAACAATTTATAATTACTTACAAAAAAGCCCTCATGTAAGAAGGAATGCCATGTGTTACATGATTTATTTTGTGTCTAACAAAAGAATTAGTCATGCATCACAATATAACCAGAACATTAAATAAATCAGAAAAAATAATTAGTACGCTTGAATATTCAGAAGGACTTAAATTATAAGTTTTTATTATTAATTTTGTATTAAAGCCCTAAGGCCTAAACCAAGTAATTGCCAATTTTTATATAGTATTATATACACATTATATTTTATCTCTATAATATATATACATATTTATTTATCTTATATTGTCTATAATTTAATTAATTAGAGTGAAAATTAATGCAAGGAATTTTCATCTTCTTGCATGAATTTTCACACTATTTTACATATATTAAGGATAACAGCTTTATGTATATTCACGTATGAGTTAGGTGGCAGGCTCAGTAATTTTAAACTCTGATGTCATTAATTTTATTATTATTATGACTATCATTTATTTAATTTATCTTATTCTTACATACATTTTTAAATATTATTATAAAAATAAATACATTTAAAAATATATAAAAAAATAGATCTCCGCTGGCAGCGGGGCAAGGACCCAAGCAACCAGTGGTTAGGGCTTCAGATTGAGAAACTTCCTAACAATATGTGCTGTCTCAATCAATACTGAGAGAAAACCGAGGACAGGGATGAAATCAAATCTTTTCTTAAACAAGATGAAAACAACCTCTATAAGCTTCACACAATGGACTTGGAAACACAAAGCGAATGGCTGACTATGGGTGAATTCTGTATCCCGCCGGCATTGAGATGGCGTACCGGTCATAAAAGTATAGATAAATCAGACTACCGAATTTCGATTTAAGAAGGTTACAACATTAGCAACGTAATTGGCTTCGGACGACACCTTTAATATTTTTTTCCTTATACTTTATATTCTTTATTTTAAAATATAGAATTGAACTAACATGGCGGTCCTGTTGTTAAAATGATGAGCTTTCAACCATCAGTGAGGCATGAGAAATATACTATCTATCCGCTCTACTTCTCTTGCAGCCGTTCGGTCGCATTTGAAACATATATAAAATAAAAAAATTGCTTATAGCATTCCGGGATAATGTAGCTTTCTAACGGTAAAATGATTTTAAAATTGGATCAGTAGTACCGGAGATTGTCCGAAACACATAAACTCATAAACCTCTTTATAATATTAGTACAGAAAATTTAATGCTTCTTATTTGAAAATTTTCAGCAACTTGAAACTTGAAATTTTATGTAATATGCTTGTATAGAAATCGGGATTTTTTTGAGGAGGTCGTTGCCTAATCAGTTGTGAACATTTGAATCGATCGCTAGGCTAAGCAGTTCTTGCTGCGACCAGGGGATAGATGAGTGACTCATTCTAGCACTGGTTTATATTTGACATCCGACCTCCTGCGTGTATCGGAAGGCACGTAAAACAGTGGGACCAGATTAATATCAATTGCCGCCACTTCACGCCGATCTCATGTGAGAAAGAGGTACTGGTGCCCGGACGGGCCGGCCCAATTCGGCTAAAAGCATGGCGCTACCTCTAATTTTCCATAGTTCATTGTTGAACGAATTCGTCTCTGTCAAAAAAAAACAGAAATTCACGAACTTGGTGCTTGTGTGTTATAGTAGTATGCAACAGTTGTAAAAGAGGCTTCAAAAAAGGCGAGTGGCGGGAGATGCGACTGCAAAGAGAGACGGCACAAGTCTTTATTGATCTAGTTATAAACCGTTGGATACAATACTTTTTTTACGACTAGACTACGTGTTTCAAATAAAAAAAAAATATGTATTTCGTCGTAAGCCTTGTTATACATATATGTGCTGGAACTTTGAGTGTATCAAATTTGCCGTAACTTCTTGAACGTTGTGATTGAAATTTCTTCAGGTGTATACTTTGCGTACAGTGTATGTGGTATGATAGATAATATCTATTGGCTTAAAATAGAATTGTAAACGAATTTTCATTCATACATTTTTTCTTGTTATGTTTACAATAGAGAAAGGTCTTAAATAATTTTTTTTTATGTCCCACTTCTGGGCAAAGGCCTCCCCACTCTTAGACCACTCTCCTCTATCTAGAGCTAAACCAATCCACTCCTTTCCCGCAAAGGTGCAGTAATTTAAAATAATGCATACTTCATAAGAATACTAACATTCTTACACCCTCCCCTAAATAAACTATAATTGTGCCAAATTTCATACTCCTCCGTCCGCGCAATTTCCGTAATATGGTACGAAAAATTTTCGCTTCACGTATTAATAGACAGATTACAAATTTTATATCCGTATCCGAAACCGATATAACTCCATTTATGTACCCTTGTTTATCCGAACATCATATTCGTAGCATCCCTGACGTAAATAACGCGAGATAACTTCCACAGCCTAATGGAATGGTGATCGCATTTTGGAAAGTGGCCCGGAGAGGATAGCCCGGGCTAAGTGAAAGTCGATAGGGTCGGGTCGGGAATTTGATTACTGGAAGGTTCCGGCGTTAGCGACCCTTTTGTAATCGACATTTTTGTCATGTCCACCTCTCAAGTGTTTAAGGAGGCACGCTTGCCTTTGCAAAGGAACGATGCTGAAGGCGACTAGACAAACTTCGCATCTTTGACATATGCCAAATATTTTTATATAACCATTCCAATTGGGCTCTTGTAAAAGCTTGTGTTAAGAGTGGCGATTTGAGCTATAGTGGCTTAATTCTTCTTTTAAGGTTCCGTACCTCTAAAGAAAAAAAAGCCTTATAGGATCACATCGTTGTCCGTCTGTCTTTCTTTCATACTTTCCCTTATGCAATATGTTTCTTCTTTTGCAGCGGCCCATTGCGCTTCTATAAGAGGCTTTCCCATATTAGCAGATCTTCTCAGTGTGGTTCTCGGAAAATACAACCTGATAGGTGGTGATGTTGGATCTACTGAGAGAGAGGTACATTTTATCTCAGTATTTACACTGTATCATACGACGTTTCAGATTTCCAAGTTCCACCCTGTTGGGTTTTTGAACATTAAATGTCCGTTATGGCACCGAGTCGATATTTCATTGCTGCCCCCTTGTAGTTTGTGCTTAAATAATTAGCATATTTAACTCAACATTCCATCTCGATAATCAAAAATTCATAATGGTAACTAAAGACGCTTGATCATCAATGTTCTTACGTTTCAGGTTTATAAAATAATTCTTCACGAGGAATTCCGGTATCGTTACTTGAACAATGACATCGCCCTTCTCAAGCTGAAGTCTGAAGTTACATTCACCGACTACATACAGCCAGCTTGTTTGTGGTACACCGCAGCTGATGAAAAGCTAGCTGCTCTGGAAATTCTGGGAACCGTAGGTGACATGATTTACTTTCAAAACCAGGAACAGATCGATACTATAATATAATTTTAATAAAATATAATTTTAATGAAGTCTTATTAAAATTAATATTTGTTTTCAATTCGCGCATAAATTTCTTCATGGTATGAGATTTAATTGATGTATATTTAACCACAGTATTGACTTACAAAGTCATTGTTTCAATAAAATACACGTTATATATTAAAATTATTTTTACTTATACTCTTTTTTGTTAACTTGTTGAAAGCAGTGTGCTATTATTATAGCAATATTATTAATACACCAATATTGCAGACAGGCATTTCCGCAAATTAGTGATGCGTCCAGTTTTCAATACGAGCACTTTCATATAAAGTAATCATACGAAAGTGCAATGAATATATACATATCTAAGAATTGTCCTAATTGAAGACGACGCGAACACGCGAACTTCAATTAGGACACTTCTTACACATAGATATGTTTGATCGCATGTTCGTTGTTCGAATGTTCGTGCATTCGCGTTCTATAAGGGTCTCTTTAAAACGTTGCCAGTGTGAAGTGTTCACTAGCAGTTTGATGTCATCACACTTTCGTATAAAGTAATCATACAAAAGTGCAATGAAAATATTCATTTCTAAGAAGTGTCCTAATTGAAGACGACGCGAACACGCGAACTTCAATTAGGACAATTCTTACACATAGATATGTTTGCTCGCATGTTCGTACGAACAAATTCGTTCGCATCGTGCATTCACGTTCTATAAGGGTGACTCTTTCGCTCTGTCCGTCTATTTGTCTGCCTGCAAGGTGATCCCCCTAGAGCTTCCAAACTATTAAATGTAGAGACTCAAGATTTTCCATGTTCATGAAACATGATAAAATTTCATTCAGAAAATTACTACAAGCAAAACGGGACAACAACTTTTGAAGTTATTTAACAAATACCTTTATGGCATATGAGACAAGGAACCCTTATATATATGATTTTACACAAAAAATGCATACTTATTTCTCCAAAGCCATTAACTTATCTTTATAATAAAAAGTAGCAAAGGTGGCAAACAGTGTTTCAATGCACACTTATATACAAGGGCTCTGATATCAATATAGGTATTGTATCAGTTTTAATTCAAATCTGAAATTATATAAGCAGTCATTCAACCTATCCTATTTAAAGCATGTGACAAAGATCACTTAGTACAGTAATAAACTTACATGAGTTATCATCAATCCATTCCAAAGACACTGGCTTATAATCTTCTAAATATTCAAAAATCTCTTTTGTAGTCAAACCATGTACACCGTTCAGATGAAGTGTGTCAAATCTGAAATGTCTTTCGTTGCCACTTTCTATACCGAAATTGTTGTAAAGTTCGTCGATTTGTTTTTGCGTGACCGTTCTATTTCCAGTGAGATCTAACCCAAATCGCTTAGCGTTTTATTTTTATTTCATTTTTTAACCGACTTCAAAAAAGGAGGAGGTTTGATAACCTTTCCCTTTCAATATACGGGTCGAATTGATATTCAATATTTTTTTTTTTGATCGCTTCGTGACCTATGTGTAACGCAATAATAGGTAGGTCTGAAAACCAGCGCTGCAGTATTCCTTGTGACTTCTGCAGAATCTACGCTGAGACGGTAACCTTTTCTAAGTAACCTCATTATTATTTTTTACTTTTATTCTTAGAGTTTATTTATATTAAAAGAGTGCATTTGGTCCTAGGTTCAAGATAATTGTGTGGTTTAAGGTTAGTTAATTAAATAAATATTACTATAATATTATTCTTTTATATATTTGTGCTGATATAAGGAGAAGATGGCGGAACAAGCTTGATACATGTCTAATGAATTGGTCAAAGGAGGCCCAGGACCGTGTTGGTTGGTAAAGATTGAGAGTGGCCGTTGATCGACATTGGGACACAAATGGCTGTTTATAATGAAAATGAAATAAAATGTGTTTTATTCCAAATAAATTTTACAACAAATCTTATCAAATTATGCTCACAAATCCATACTAAGAAATTTTGTGTTGCTAAATCCGTATATACAATGTAGAAATTATACTAATAAATATGATCGGTCGAAGGGGGTATACAGTGCCTAAAGCAATTTTGAGGAGTTTCGTTAGTGAGACAGATTAGTCCTTGGAGAAGAACGTACGCTACTTTTTGTCGAGAAAATAAATGTTCGCGTAAAAAATGAAAACTTTGAAAATTTTACTGAATTTTCGTGGAAAAAGTTACGGGTTATAAAAATATTTCCGTTTTTGTACAATTCAGCTTGCGCTTTCCATATAAGACCAAATTCTAATTTGGCTTCGATTGGTTAATTTGCCTGTTTGATGATGTTTCTCGTAATCTTAAGTAATATATAAGTTGTAAGTATATAAAAATGGAGGTTCTTACCGGGATCCCAATGCTTCGAGAAATGGGCGATTGTAACAGCGCTCTGGAATGCCCTTCATCAGGGGAACCTAGGACACAGTTGCGTCAGTATTAAAAAAATGCTCAAGAAAATTAGAACTTAGAATAAAAGATGTTTAATTATTGTAAGTATCTATAAGCCGAGGACTTCGAAGTAAGCACCAAGCTCCTTAAATAAAAATTGAAAAATAATTAAAAAGAAAACAGAAATGTTAATAAGGTAATGTTAAAACAGTATGTAAATGTAAATCTGTTCGCCAGTTCACAACTTTGTTTACGTTGATTTGTTAGCGCACACCGGAAACCGTTTATTTGTTGTTTAATATTTAAACTTGCGCGGAGGGGAATCCTTTGCAATAGTGTAACTCTTAACCTGTGGTGTTTGAAGTTGGTCGAGATTCTGCTGACGACCTGCAAAAAGCAGCAAGAAAAGAAGCAAAATAAAAGTATTAAATCAATATACTTATAAACATTAAAAGTATTTCAAAATAATAGGAATATTTTTCGGAAAAACACTAAGACTTTTGTTGGGAATAGTTGTGAAATAAAGTTGGAGTAACAAACGAAATACCTGTTGATTTCTTTTCTGTAAATATCGGCCACTGGAAGTACGCCAAATACTGGTTGGATGTTTACCATATTCACTACATTTGAAACATGAGGACGTAAGATCTAATATTTGATACTCAACAATTTGAAACCGCTTTCATTGATAACCTTAGGAAGACAGGAGAGGTACTTTTCTAAATTGAAAATCACACTGCTTAAAAAGATCTGATTCATGCTTTATCTTAGTGTTTTATTGATGGTACCTTTTCTGTATACAAAAGTACTTACGGGCGCCACTAAATTGATAAAATTCAACTCAAAAGCCTATCTTAATGAGTTTCTTCAACAATCAGATCCTATAAATCTGTAACTGAGACAGAAAATAAATTACTTAACTAATGATTATCTATTTCACCCATTAGCGCTGTATATTTCGTGCTCAGAACCGA
>JANCMC010012914.1:0-10922 GCA_024363005.1 Charaxes varanes | reverse complement strand
TACGGCCCTAGGGCTGTATAGAAGCTCGGGCAAAACAGATTTTCTTATCTTGTTATGAAGCGCTTGTCAGCTGGACGGTTTCCCAGGATTCCATGGCAATCATAACTGGAATAATTTACTGAACAAGATATTCATTGGGCAGAAGTAGCATATTACTAACATCGATATTTTAACCTATAGGTACATAACTACATCATATATTTTTTTTCATACGATGTGCTCTGTGTCTAATTCACATGATTCTTATTTTCATTTTATGATTCTTAGAGTTTCCAAATTGTTATTAATATTTAGAACCACAGGTTACATATTTTAAAATCGTCACGATAATTACCAGAGAGTACTCCTAGTACTTACAAGTAATATTTAAAAAAAAAATTAAAAAGGAGAAGTTTATGTGGCAAAATTAAAAACACCACTTAAACAAAGTCGGTGCTAGGTTGAATAGTGGTTCAGCAAATTGGTGAACATCTATTCAGTCGGTCAAAGTAATTGGGGTTGTTGCCAACGATGAATTTAGGCCATAGACTAGATTAGGCTAAACTTTTATCGATAGTTTGCTGTCGTGTTTACGTATTCTCATTCCACAGTGATAAAAGTGTATTGTGGCATATTTCATGTAACGACTTATTGGGTAAACTTTAAGGTCATTACCAATTTAAGGTGAATACTATGAAGGGGCATACACTTTTAGTCTGAAAGCCTTCTAAGTTAGTTTTCTAGTAAATCTATACTTCTGTATTAATATATAAAGCTGAATAGTTTGTTTGTTTGCTTGAACGCGCTAATCTCAGGAATTACTGGACTGATTAAAAAAAAAATTCGGTGTTAGAAAGCCATTTATCGAATAAGGTTACAGGCTATATAGCATGACACTAAAATTGAATCTAATTTTTTTACCTAATTTAACGCGGACTAGATCACAGGCACAGCTAGTTTTCAATAAAATCAGCTCAGAACTTCGTTGAGGTGACGAAGTTGGGTGCTTGATTAAAAAAGTTTTCTGTGTAAATAGTGGATATGTGCAAAGTAATTTAATTAATATGGAAAACAAACTTTTGCCATTGCCCAAGCCTTCCTACCTAAGAACTCTGGCGTTTTTAGTCCACTTCTCATCTTTGTCTCCCTATAAATTAAAAAAAAAAAAGAAAAAAAGTGGAACTATTAAGTTACTGAAACGATAACAGAGACACAAGATAAAAAAATAATCGCACGGGCCTCTTGCCTGTGGTGCGTAAATTTAATTTAAAAAAAAATCTGGCGTTTTTATTCACTAACAGAATGACAGACACATATCCTAACTCGCTTCTTCATTACCAACTATTCGGTTCTGAGCACGAAATATACAGCGCTAATGGGTGAAATAGATAATCATTAGTTAAGTAATTTATTTTCTGTCTCGGTTACAGATTTATAGGATCAGATTGTTGAAAAAACTCATTAAGATAGGCTTTTTGGTTGATTTTTATCAGTTTAGTGGCGCCCGCAAGTACTTTTGTCTACAGAAAAGCTACCATCAATAAAACACTAAGATACAGTATAAATCAGATCTTTTTAAGCAGTGTCATTTTCAATTTAGAAAAGTACCTCTCCTGTCTTCCTAAGGTTATCAATGAAGGCGGTTTCAAATTGTTGAGTATCAAATATTAGATCTTACGTCCTCATGTTTCAAATGTAGTGATTATGGTAAACATCCAACCAGTATTTGGCGTATTTCCAGTAGCCGATATTCACAGAAAAGAAATCAACAGGTATTTCGTTTGTTACTCCAGCTTTATTTCACAACTATTCCCAACAAACGTCTTAGTGTTTTTCCGAAAAATATTCCTATTATTTTGAAATACTTTCAATGTTTATAAGAATATTGATTTAATACTTTTATTTTGCTTCCTTTCTTGCTGCTTTTTGTAGGTCGTCAGCAGAATCTCGACCAACTTCAAACACCACAGGTTAAGAGTTACACTATTGCAAAGGATTCCCCTCCGCTAATGAGTTTTTAGCATGTTCTATCAACATGGAAAATTTCAAGTCTCTACATCTGATAGTTTGGAAATGCTAGGGAAGACCACCTTACGGGCAGACAGATGGAAGGACAGAGAGAGACAAAGTTATAAGGGTTCCTTGTAACTGCTCTGTCCGTCCGTCCGTTGGCTTACAAAAGTTCACACTAACAATGCTCTTATAAGGCAAGACTTTTAGCTATCTAAAACGGGATTTTCGATCAAACAAAAAGTTATACCCCTTTCCCTTTAAATTGCTTTGGTACTACCTAACAGGCGGCCCGCCTCCAGCTTCTAACGAGCATTTTCGTAGTTTTCATACGAATCCCTAACTTTTAAGAAAACATTGTATAGTCTATGATCATCAAGAATAATTTAATGATAATTTTTTTATTTCAATTCAATTGGTCAAATGGTCCAGTAGTTTCAGAGCCTAATAATCAATGTCAAAACAAACAGTCAAATTTTTCTGTTTACAATATTACTATAGATGTGTTAATGATTAAGGAATGTGTAAGTCTATACGACTATATACAAATATATAAAGCTGAATAGTTTGTTTGTTTGCTTCAACGCGCTCATATCAGGAGGTATAGGCCTGATTTGAAATGTTTTTCAGTGTTAGATAGCCCATTTATCGAGGAAGGCCGCCATCTTCTACTCGCAACCGAACCCCGACCCCTCCGAAGCGATAATGAAGTCGGAAACGTGGAAACAGGAACACGTCATATTCCCCGCAATAAGAAGGAATTTCCTTCCCCCTACGAGCTTTGTCAACAACGGTGCCATATTGCAAATCGCCAGTCTGAGTGATCTCTATAAAGTGTTTGAGCGTTGCTAATTTAAAATTGTTGTTAATGTAATTTTTAAACTAGATGTAAGTGGAATTGATAATAAATTTTCAATTTTACATTTTTTTTTCTTTAATCGGTATATAACTAATGGATATTTGTACAGATGTATCACACACATCGCACGCAGGTCTAAAGTGAGTTAATGGTACAGGCAGGTTTGTTTAAACGTCCTCTATTAGGCAATCCAAGAATTATTTCAATATCTCCATCCAATACTGAGATAGAGCTATTTTTGTCTTTTTGACAAAAAAGTTATTTGCGTGAAATATATAAACAAATAAAATAACATTTCAATATCATTATAATATAAAGCCATTTTTTATCGAATTATGAGCGCAATAATAACAGAACCTTTTATTGCGTTTTCTCAAAAGTCAAGTTTTCTGGGTTAGGTCACCTTATGACAAAGCGTGCGATTTTCGGATATTTGCAAAATACATTTAATTTCAAAATATCTAGACGTAGAGACTTGAAATTTTCCATGTTGATAAAACATGCTAAAAACTCATTAGGAAAATTATTTTGAACGAAATTACAACTTTTGAAGTGATTTAAAAAATACGTTTATAGCGTATCAGATACGGAACCCTTGTCTATAAGCGTGTCTTGACACGCTCTTGGCCATTATTGTCATTAAGAAGATATTCGCGATTTGGCAAATTGAAAAACGGCCCTCCAATAGTGTTGCACTCTTGCCTCTCACATAATTCCGTTCACTTTGTCTCCCTTTGCCACCTCAGTTGTATTCTCTAGCTCTATAACTCACTTCGTCTCAAAGTAATCAACAAGGCGTAACTTACCCTCTAACTTCTAAAGTGCTGTCATTAAAAATTCATAAAATATTCACGAATTTAGCGCTTCGTTACTACGACACTAAATTATGAGGCACTATTTTGTTAGGAAAAATTGTTTATTAAAAGAAAGACCGAAATTTCAATATATTGCCCGTTAATTATTACAAAACACGATCTTCAAAGTCACTTCTACTCTGAAGGTGCGATATGTAAAGCGTCAATCAAAATAGACTATCCAAATTCTCGTTTACATCGTTAAACGTGTAAATAGTCAAAAAATCGGTAGCCACCACCTAAAAACACCCGAAATTATGCCAGAATTCGAATACTCTAAGAAATTGAGTAGCCACTGGCTACTCCATTTGGCAACAGCAGGTATCCGTGACTACATAACCGGCGACATCGCTATGGCGTCTCGGTGAGGTAGGGCCCCAAGACTATATGACCCAAACTCAATGATATTTATGTTATAATTAAAACAGTGAAGTATTATTCTAAATGTGTTTATATTCCATGAGATTTGTCCTTTGAAATTCTAGATTGACACTAAATTGAAACAAGCTGCTGACAAGAAGCATATGCTAGAACAACTTAAAAGAGTTCGAAAAGGAAAATCTACAGATCTAGATTTCTTAGAAGACAACAAAGGCAAGAATGTAAATAAAGGCAATCCTAAAAATAATAAAGTAAATAAGAAAAGGGCACTGAAGGATAAAAAGTTTGGTTTCGGTGGCAAAAAGAAAGGATCAAAATCAAATACAAGAGAATCAACAAATCAGATGGATGGGTTCAACAGTTCAGCTAAGAAGAAGCCTGTCAATTTCAAGACTAAATCCTTCAAACCTAACAATAAAAAGAAAAATCAAAGGCCTGGAAAATCTAAAAGGAAAAATGCTAAGAGATGAAATCAGTCTATTTTAAGTGAATAAAGATGTTTAAGATCAAATTTTGCTTTCATTTTTATATGTAAGACAAATAGACTATACTTATGGACTACTGCAATTATATAGCTGAACACAAATTATAAATATCAACTTCTAGTTTTCCAGAACATTTGACATGTTATATCCATCCTATAACACGGTAGGTTATTCCCCATTATAGGAAAACGCGTTGTAGGATTGTTCTCGTACAACGCGCGAGTACGGCCGTAAATGCGTATAACATACTTCTCATTAAAATCTCTTCCATTTTTTTGACATGTATTTTTAAATATACACATTTTTTTAATAATCCTTACAAAACATAAATTTGCAAGATGTTTCGATTTTTTTGATGGGAAGTATATAATACAATATCATTATAGAATAATATTAATGTGATACAAGTGCACCGTGTTCTAGGGGGGATTACAGTGCTGCTATATTATTTATTAGTATCTCGGTAAATTTAGAAAACGATGCAATATGGAGATAATCACATTATTAGGTGAACTTTTAACTAATGTTATATCAATGACAATTAAGAACTCAAACACAATAGTTCTTTACAACATTAGTGGAAACTTTTATCTGTCCCATTTAAGATGATGTCAACTATGTATAATTTTGTATTAATTATCATTTGTATCTTCATCATTGTTTATGGTATCTTGGCTGGATCATCATATTTTCAGGTCTAGGATTCTCAACCAAAGAAGTGCTGCTCTATTATACTACCAGGGAAGAGACGAAGTGGACATTAATTCACCGTGTAAGCGTCTGGTCTGATGCTTGGCACTCGCACTGTGGTGAATGTCTTAGACCGCATTTGTATAGATGATGGCTTGATCTCCCGTTGTTAGACCGTAAGCGGTTCGGGAGTGTCCACACCTATTGTGATGGGGTACCTTCTTTGTAGGATCGGAAACAAGTTCCATGTTAAAACCATTTATTTCATGGTCTTTTTAGACAACAAATAATATTGTGTGTAGCTTTAAAGAGTAAATTTTAACACCTTATTATTAAAAGTTATATGACATTCTTAAAGCACTTAAAAAGTCTATATGAATAAACAACATATTTTTAACTTTTGACAAACATTGTTTTAAGAGGAAAATAAAACAAGGTTTAGTGGGTAGAAAAAACGTTTATAAGTATGTAAAGTATACGTTAAAGTATATTGCAAACAAGAAAGTAACAGATGACTGATTTAACCTGAGTTGGAGTGTATGACCCTCTGTAATATGCCTTTATTTCAATAGCGCTCAACTACCACTTCCCCTTTCCCTTCCCTTTTTTCTTTTGATGTTGTTTCCTTTGCCACGCGCTGTCGCCAGACTTTACTTCCACTCTCGGACTCTTAGCGGCAGTGGCCGTGGCGCTCGGTGTCTGCTTGCTCATGTCGCTAGAATTTGAGATTCGTAATTAGAATAATTATAATTATTTTTGAATATACTGAATGTTAACACTACATTATGCTCCAAAACATAAATCGTGAATGAGGCCCAAAAAGCCGCCAAGCAAAAGTACAATTGGATTCCACATGTCAGATGAAATTTGGGCCAAAGTCTCCACTTTATGGATATTAATCAGAAACGACCTTGCGGGAAACCAAGACTGAGGTGGAGAAATGTTTTGGTTCATTATAAGAGAGATTGGCAACGAATAGCGTCAGGCAAAACTATAAGACAAGAAGTTAGGGAGGCCTTTACCCTGCACAGGCTAAAAAAGATCCTAAATAATGATTCCTCACACCGTAATTTCTGGAAGAATCCTTTTTTTGTCATCCAAGAATCCAATTGCCTCATATTTTATAGCCGTATATACATAATATATTATAAAATAACATTAATGCGCTATAAGAGCACCGTGTTATGGGGGAATTACAGTATCTATATAAGTGGCAGTATTTCATTCACTATTAGACAGTATCAGCGGTGGTCATGCTCTGCCTACAATCGATGACGTCACACCAGATTTGTCTTGGCAGTCTGCAAATGATACTAGAGAGCACTTACTATTGATCAACTGCGGTGGTGGTCATCCCCTGGCTGCCTTTGATGACGTCACGCCGGATACCGCGTCTCTTACGATACGCAGTGCGCTCGTATTTAGGTAACCATCTGAAAAGTACGTACATATATAAAGAAAAGCTCAATGACGTCACATATCAAAATTGAAAATATTCCAAAAAAGTTGAAATCGCTGTCTTCTTTTAATTATTTAAAATGCATGCACAAAATGAAATATGTGCGATGTCACTTCAAGGGGGAGAGGATTTCGAAAATGTGACAATTATTGGATCTCGTAAAATTCGTAACCTGAAGTGACGTGGCGTGATATAAACCTAGTAATGTTTAATTTAATGGCTTTATGGGATTCCAACTAGACTACCTGACTAAAATTCACAACAGATAGTGTCTCACCAGTCACCTGTATCCCATACAGGGTGACCAGTGAGACACTTATAATATTTAAGGAGGGAACTCTGTAATTGATTCTCGTTATAATTATGTAATAAAAATAGGTACTTAATTTTTGATAAAGTGTGGCCCTACTTTCGGTGGATAATTTGCCTGTCGAAAAATTTACTTCATAAATGCATTTCCCAGCATAAAAAAAAACCTGGTCAGGACAAAAAAAGATTTAGTGACGGCTGTCAGACGGAATTGAACGCGATATCAATTATAACTAGAATGAAATCAGTTCGTTTTTTGGCTATACTTATTTAAACGAATAAGTGATTCGAATGAGTGAAATAGGTATTTTTGATTGTCCCGAGCCTAAAGTGTGAAGGGAAAACGGATCATCAACTTCCGCGCTAGTATGTCCATGAGTTCCGTACATAATTAGTTAACTCTCTTTTAATCTCAGGTTTTAGTTAGTTGATATTTACGTTTAATGTTAATTTCTTCGACATATATGATCACCAAATATCAGGTCTTCGTGTATCGTATATCTCTCCAGTCAACCTGTATACATGTACAAGTTTTGTTTTTTTTTTTTTTAAAGAATATTAGAAATACTTTTTAGGTATGTCTAATATTCTCTTTTTCCCCTCCTACTAAGCTTAAATTAAAAGTTTGTATTAGGAGTGGGTGCGACAATACCCCAATGGCGGTGGAGTTTGAACTGGGTACCTTGCGGATTTCAGTCTGTATTTTAAACCGTTGAGTTATTGAGGCTATAAGTGACCATACCTTTCTGGATCCGGAGGTCTGGACAGGTCCGCGTTGGGCGGCAGTTTGGTTTTACGTTTACGTTTCGCCTTTGTCTTCTGGCCCAACTCAGATCCCGGAGTTCTGTAATTAAATTTAAGTTTGTCTGCGATAACAAAATAGACTATTAAAAACATCCTTTTGAGTTTTTAAATAGCACAATTGTACAAATACGATCTCAATAGTAATAAGAAAAGACAATATATAGATAAATACTGTAATCCCCCCTATAACATGGTGCTTTTATAACGCGTTTTCCTATAATGCGGAATAAACCTAACGTGTTATAGGAGGGTTTACAGCATTATATAACCTCACCCAGGCGATTGTTCTTGTTTGCTTTGTACAGTTTTCTTAACGACTTTGGCCCCCATCATCCATTTCGACGACTCGAGCGCATCGACGTCAATTTTACTCTGAAATAAGATTTATTATTCAGAATCAACCTTATTTTCTACAAAATGAGAATAAATAAGAGTGAATTAAAATGCAACTCTTTCTCGGAACGATCGCTCAAATGTTTGTCATTTCCTTTCACATGTGTCATTGAAATAATATAACATAATAAAGAAATTTCACGCCATCGACCTGTTGATTCAGCCCATTTCCCAGTCGTTTGATAGCCGTCTGCAGTCCCGTCAGCGATTTCCGCGTGACACGCCGCCCGCCGCCGGCACGGAAGGAAGCAATCGACTGGCGGGAATGCTCTCGACGTTCACTGATGACATTTATAAACGTGTACATACCAGTAACTAAACCCATTTCACGCTGTCGACCTGTTGATTCAGTCCATTTCTAGTTGATTGAGGATCATCATTGGATAGCCCTGGCTATTCTTGAACTCCCCATCTTGTTGTTCCATGGTTTAGGGATGGGTCGACTCTTAAAGGGTATCCACTCTATGGAGATCTTTGTCCATCTGTCTGGGTGTATGCGACTCACGTGGAACGGTACTCCCATTTTAGTTTAGCAGCCTTAGTTCCCACGTCTGTAACGTCCGTTATGGAACGCAATGCGGTGTAACGCACCCAGTACTGCGTTCCATTACCCTTTCGAAAACCTTAAGACTATCCTTTTGGTATTATACGAAACATATATAAAACTCTACATATAGAAATTCCAATTAGCGCATTATAAACGTAACATGTAATTAACAGTTGCGAAGTAAAAATTGATACCTACATAATGTTTATTGCGACGATATTTATATTTAAAAATATTAAGTCTATTTTGTTTCATTTATTTTGCTACATTAGATTAAAATGCCATTATTTAGCTAACTCTCTCTCTTTCTCCATCTAAAGTCCTTTGCTTGATTTCATTGATTTTGTTATATTTTGAAGGCTTTAATTTTTTTATACGGAATTTATTATTTTTCGAAAAACAAACTATCGTATGTCACTCCTTGTAACATTAGCTATCTGCCAACGAAATTCCCTTATAAATCGGTTAACATTAAACGGAATCCACTGTTTCACGTGCTTTCCGAAACACGGAAGAGGCCGGATATCTGAAAACCAGTGCTACAATGGGTCATCCATGTATCGCCCGGCCGCGGTAGGCGCTACTTAACCTAGTGATCGACTCAAATGTCAGTCACTAATTAAGTTACTACCTCCTCGATGAAATCTATAATAAAATTTACCACTTCGTCGAAAATTGCGAAAAACGAGATTTTTGTGATCCTATTTTTTCAGAGCTCGGATCGATGTAAACTTTTTAGGATTCATTATTTTTTTTTTCTTATTCTTTATTTATAAAATTAAAAATTAACATTGTTATTTTCATTGAATGATTCAGTCATAAACTCACTAAAGAAGAACTTCTGTCCAATGTTAATAGATCGTACCTTCTGCAGCTATGCCCCATCCTGACGCAATGGCCCCCGCGCCGGCAAAATTCGACGTGACATTATTCAAATATGGAAGACGAATTATGTCTATTGTATCTGAGAAAGAAAGTATCACAATAAATTATTTAGAAATACTAGTTGTGTCCGCGACTTCATTGGCGTAAAATTAGATAAAAAAATTGATTCAATTTTAACGTGATGATATATATAAGCCTCCTCGATAAATAGGCTATCTAACACTGAAAAGATTTTTCAAATCCGGTCTGTAGTTCTTGAGATTAGCGCGATCAAGCAAACAAATAAAAAAACTCTTCAGCTTTATATATTAGTATAGATAGGTATCTACATTGAATTTAATAAAGGAATACACTTTAACAGATATTTTTAATGAATAAGAAGATGTTCACTGTTTTCAAATCAATGTGGGCCCAAAAATATATGTAAAAACCTTTTTGTATATCCACTTAAAAATTTTATTGGTCTGCTGTAAGACTCAATCAAAATTTTATATAATTTTTAAGGTCTAAGATTTTAAGATAAAAGACAACTTATTTTCCCATGACATTTATATTTCACGGAAAATAAATAATTCAATGCCAAAATCATAAATTAACTACTTTGCGTTCTGGGTCGACACAATTTAGTGCTTGCCAACGAAACGCTAAGAAGAAGACCTGAATGAAATGTAATAACTTGTAGGCACAGTCACATTTATCCGACTCTCTCGCGTGTAGCAGCTTACTGCTACTGGGAGTGCGGTACAATGACGTAAGGACTCTGGCTCCTAAAGAGGCTTGTTTACCTCTCACTTCATTGGACAAACGAAAACTTACCTCTTTAATTAAGAGACCGTATTTGAATACTTCAATAGGTAAAATACGCTTAGCATTTGTTTTTTATAATACAGTACCGGACTGTAATCTGCTAGATATGTTTAAATTTCGACCACGATTAAATCAAAGTCAAAGAGGAGGTAGTGGCTTAATCAGTGAAAATAAAATCACAACCTAGCGATCAACTTATATGCCGGTTGCATTTGAGTTGATCGCTAGGTTAAGCAGTTCTTACCCCGGCTGGGTGAAAGATGGGTGATTCATTTTAACATTGGCTTTCAAAAAACCTCTTGATTTCGTTCGTGTGTCGGAAGGCGCGTCAAACAGTGGGTTCCGATTAATGTCATTACGTGATATTAGTTGTGAGATTGTTCCATCATAGAGTATATCCGAAAAAACTATGTAACCACAATGTAGAGATAAGATCATTAGGCCGTTGAAATAGAGGCGA
>JANCMC010012907.1:0-10922 GCA_024363005.1 Charaxes varanes | reverse complement strand
TACGTCAAAGTAGATTAAAAAAATACTTATCTAATGATTGTTTTTGGTGTTTTTAGTTTGTTGGCATCCTAATACATGATAATAACATAAAAAAGAAAAGAAATATCGTAGGAACCGTTATTAAATTACGAACTAGTGAATCTAAAAAAAATAATATTTTTAGTGTTTTTTGTAACTAAATGCATGAATATGCTTCGTTGAATAACGAAGTATAAAAAATGAAATAAGTCGAAAATTGGCTGAATAAATTGTTTTTTTTTAAACATATTTATTTCGTGCTCTAATCTTAAATTTACAGATGATTTTCAAAGCGGGAGCCCTTATTTCTAATACTTACATAGGACTATGTAACAGACGAACGACATTTCCCGTACGAAGGACAACTTAATATATATATTAATAATAATAATAGTATATTTTTGTTTATATTATTCCTAGTACGCTTTGGTAAAAAAAAAAGATTTAAAAATGAAGCAAGAACACATTCCTTGTTCGTTAAAGTCTCTATGATAGATCATAACTATTTTAAAAAGATGTTAGCGGTCAGTGCGGTTGGACATATGCAAAACCAGTCACTGCAGGTGATGGCTTAGATGTGTGTTAGCCGAGGGCCGAGGCGCTATTTTCATGCAAAACGTAAAAAACAACGCGCGACATTAGAATTAACAGAAAATAAATTATATTTTCTATTAAAGTATTAACGTCAAAGTTCACTTATCAAATATAAATGTTTTTTTTTATATAACAAGGGACCAACAGGCTGGTGGTTCACCTTCCGACGCTATTGGACAACTGTAATACCGCAGATGCGTTGCTGGCCTTTAAGGACTTTTTTGAAGATCCCTAAATCGTATTGAAATATAATAACACGATAAAACTATCACTAAAACAACAATCAACTACAAAGTAGTATAAAATTGTTATAATCGAAATTAACGTTTGGTTGGTACGTAAAAAATCGTTAAAATAACGTTACAAATGATAATAAAATTTTAATAATGTTTGAATATGTTGATAAAATACTCAATATATTGTCTAAGATAAACGAATGTTATACTAAAAAAAAGTTTATATTAGATACAAGGAGTAAGAAACAAACTTATTGTCCCCATTTCTTAATAAAATAAAAAGTCTAAGCATATAAGTGATAACTGTAATGAAAAACTAGTAAAATAAAAAAAACACTCTATGGCTTTCTAGCATTGAAAACTCTTAAAGAAATTTTTTGTTGTTGTTAGGATAAGGTAGTTAAGCTGACTAAACAAACAAAATATAATTGAATACATATCGATAATCGAATATCGATAGAACTCACTACATCATTGTTGCCTCCCTAGGAACATACTTAGATACTTTAATAACTCTTAAAAACGGGAATTTGTAGTATTATTTTAATAATATAAATTACCAGTTTTTTTTAAAGTGGAGATTTACCATAAAGCAAACAATTGACGTTACATTTTTTGTTAATTTAATTATTTATAAGAAATTACAGTTTCTTTTTAATAATTTAATATTAAACAAACCTATGCGGTTTGCCCTTAATGTTAATGTTGGTATCTGCATTATGCAAATAGGCTTGTTAAAAATATGTATATTTATGTATATAATATAAAAAAATATAACAATTTTCGTAATGTAAAGAATTCTAAGTATAAAGAAATTTCGCAAGCATTTTTTAATTTAATTTCGATATAAGAACAATGGCTCATTATGAAGTTTGAGCCATGTTCTTACGTGTATTTAAAGCATGCGCTGAAAAACTTTCAGCTTTTCAAAATACCGTAAGTCTAGTTGTTCAGGGGTTCTTAGTTTATTATTAATTGATACTCCAATGTAATTTTTCACGTAAATTATTTGTGTTTTTAATGATAACAAATTTATTTAAACCTACATAACGTTTCACATTTATTCGCAACTTCCTCTATCAAACCATCTTCAATCACAAGAATAGTTTTGTAATTACAAAAGTGATTTAACCATTCGTCAGATGCTTGAGTTGCTTCGATGGATTCTCTGAGTTCAAGGTCCTTTAATATACTACTGAGAATGTCATTGCGTGGACCTTCTGCAAAAAGCAATTTAAAAATTTATATAATTTCACTCAAAAATGACAAAACTAAGTGATTTTTTATCTGTTAATTGATAAAGTTTAAATACACATATCGACATCCTATTTCAGGTTCACGAGAGAATTTTAAACTTAAATGTTATTATTAATTTGTAATTTAAAAAAAACATTTACTTTAAAAATCTGTAAAACTTCTCTTCCGGAAACTTATTACAGAAGAGAAATTTTACAGATTAAAATATATATATATATATTTTAATCTGTAAAATTTCTCTTCTGTAATAAGTTTCCGGAAGAGAAGTTTTACAGATTTTTAAAGTAAATGTTTTTTTTAAATTACAAATTAATAATAACATTTAAGTTTAAAATTCTCTCGTGAACCTGAAATAGGATGTCGATATGTGTATTTAAACTTTATCAATTAACAGATAAAAAATCACTTAGTTTTGTCATTTTTGAGTGAAATTATATAAATTTTTAAATTGCTTTTTGCAGAAGGTCCACGCAATGACATTCTCAGTAGTATATTAAAGGACCTTGAACTCAGAGAATCCATCGAAGCAACTCAAGCATCTGATAACTCTTCAGCTATATCTTAGTATGGATTGCAGTGTGTACGTGCCTTAACAGCCGGCGAATAAACGCGAATCGAAATGGACTCAGTAGCACAAAAGTTTTCCGATCTTACTTAATCTAAGTGCAGAACTAGTTAATTGTTCTGGTTCCAAGAATCCCACACTACTATAGAGAGAGGGTAGGTGGAAGTTTTCTATTGGAGTAATGATTAAAAGTTCCCTATAATCATTCGATACAGGAGTTTTTATTGTTTCTAACAGATGAATGTGTGATAATGAATTGAAACCACAAACAACTAAAAAAAAAAATTATAATATAATGAATTGAAATTACAAATAACTAAAAATAATGAAATCACAAACAAGGGCATGTTTATATTATTAAGATTAATGAATTTATATGGAATTAACAATAAATATAATAAATATATAGGACTATATGACACACGGACGTCTGTTCCAAAGGTAGACAACTTAATGCCTGTGTTCTAGGTAACAGCTGCCTGTTATACACAAATATATATATATATATTTTTGGAAATATATAAACACATACATATAGATAAAACACCCAGACTCGAGGCAGGAATCGAACCCACGACCCCCAGAGCAAAAGGCAGGATCACTGCCCGCTGCGCCAATATGCCAATCGCAGTGGCACAACTTTTAATGAGCATGATATTAATGCTTATCCAAAAACTACTTTTTAACCCCCTAAGTGATACAAGTGGCGTCCCACGGGAACAAAGTCGCAGAGTACATCTAGTTGGATGTAAGGCAACTAATTGTATGAATTGACGCAAACGTAGATGGAATGGCAGTCATATAATTACACTGTTGAATAACAGGAAAAAACCTATAAATAACAAAGAAACCATCGATAGGAAATTGTTTGGAACTGGCGGTCCCAATTACTGAACAATAACATTTCTATTCCACCCTTCAATCAACTTTGGAAGTAAGCAAACTATTCATAATGGAATCATAACATCAAACAAAGATACTTATATTAAAGAGCTTTAGGGCGGTCTCGATATAATAGGACAGCTGAATCAAGACTGTATTCAGTTGTTCACGAGCAATACTAGTATTTGTGTTTGATAATAAGGAGAGTACAATAGCTTTATTAAATGGAAATAGGACATCAAAAGGGTCGATCTCCTTGCTATAGCTCATTCAGTATTGGCATATTGAAGCCTCGCTCAAAGGATGGAATGAAACCCGTAAGGTTTCCGCTTGAATCTGCACCCCCACTGATTATCATTGTAGCAATTCCTAGTACAAGCTTATAACAATGTTTAACTAGAATGGTAACAACAATTTTGTGGAGACGTCGCCAAACCGTCACCAAGTGAGTTACCTGACCTAAATTTTAATATGAATTCTTGGGATACGTAGCTGGCCACGTCGCCATGGCGTCCTGGTGAGATAGGGCTCTTATACTCAAGTTAAGCTAAAACAGAAGTATTTTAAAATTCTATAATGAGAAATATTCGAAAAAAGAATCACCAGAGAAATTAAGCCGTATGGTCTAGTCAAGAAGCTAAAAATGGTGAAAGATGGTGCTACCGCTCTTAAAAATACGTGCGATACCTGAGTCAATCGGGAATGATATCTAGAAAATGATGGGAACCGTTTTTTAGCTCGTCAAAAAATGGAAAGTTATAAACAAAAAAGACGAAGAAGAAAGGTGAAGAAGAAGGAGAAGTAAGAAGAAGAAAAAGAAAGGTAATTAGTTTTTTGCAAATATCTTTTAAATTACGCTACACATAGAAAAATCCGCTTATTACAAACCTATTATTTGAAGGTCACTCAAGAAATGGAGAATACCAACAAAAGTGCATCGTACTTTGATATTTTAGAAGGGTCAATGTCCAATTCAGCCAAATTACCTGCAAATTGCACGATAACTATACTTAGGCGATATTATTGCTTAAATGTATTGCAAAATCAAAGATGTTCACAGTCATACATCATCCAAGTTTTAAAATATTTATACTCTTATATGTATACTATTCTTCGCATTTATATCTATACTAATATATTTGCTTGAACGCGCTAATCTCAGGAACTACTGGTCCGATTTGAAGAATTATTTCAGTGTTAGATAATCAATTTATCGAGTAGGACTATATATCATCACGCTAAAATTATGTATAATTTTTTTTACAAAATTTTAAGCTGACGAAGCCGGGGGCACAGCTAGTATATTATATATAAATCGATCATTGCACATTAGTCTCTCTAAAATTCGAAAACCGCTGGACGGATTTTAATTTGTTTTGTGTCATTCCCCTTATTTCAGGAAAAAGAAAAGAAATAAATAAAAGGGAAACAGATTTGGTCGCTACTTTAGAACGTTTCAAATAGAGGAAATTTGTGCTTTATATATTATATTGTATTTGTGCTTTATATTAAATAAACCTTTTGACTAACATGGCATATAAAATTATTATTTAATAAGACTTACGGCCACTGTCACGTTTTATGCAAAGAACATAAAGAATATTGGTTAATTGTCTAATAGCAGACGAGCTAACTAAAAATTAGTATGATGGAGTATAATGCTTAGCAGCGGTGGTTAAGACGCATTTAAGGTTATGGTTCGCAAAAGTCAATGTCGTAATTTTTACATTTGTCTATTAGAAGGCAATAAAAAACAACAAGAAACGTTGCAAATTATAATATTATCTATGAATATTGTTTTGTTGCAAATCATTATTTAGAAAAACTGTAAGTGTCTCACCAGTCACCTGTACGTACATGTAATATATAATTTGCATAAAATCTAACATCCAAAAACAGTATTGTCCACTATAATTTAAATATACAAAGATATCACAGCATTTAACTTTGCAATATTATTTTATAATTACATGACAATGCATATTATAATTAATTGCAATTAGAACATAATGGTTGTAAATTAAAGAAAGCACTTGCAAATTGAGGCATGCAGACTGATATATACCATATTTAATAAATTCTGTACAATTGACATTGATTTAATTAGTCAACATTCTCAAAATGTATTCTATTTGTCCGTGTGTTATATAGTCCTGTATATATTTATTTGTAACTGCAAAAACCTGACAATTGTTTTGTGCTTTCAAATAGCTGTAAGTTTTATAGTAAGACTCAATATAAGTGTTGTTAAGATTGAATAAAATTATGTACTCTTCAGTATTTAATACCTGTTCATTATTTTTAGAGATAAATGCTATTCCTCATGTAGAATCTCTTTTGCTGTTTCGAAACAGAAAAAATTGCATTTGAACCCTTTTATGCTCTATACCTCCAGAGCAAGACAGGAACCTTCATAAGATCACTTTATTGTCCATCATGTAGAGCTATAAATTTTTAATTAATACCAAATACGATATTTATTATTTTAAATATATACTTTAATACTAATAGGTCTGTAGTCCCTTGAAGTATCAAATAAATCAATCCTCTAAGTACATACATTCAAAAGATATGGCTGTCTGTCTCATTTCTCATAATAGTATATTCAGAAAATGAAATTAAAACTTATAGGCACTTCCTGTTGACCTAGAATCAAGCAATTTGGCAAAAAGCTGTATCTTGAAGTATGAGTACAGGAAAAATTCTGCAAACTGTAAATTTATAGTTACATCAAAAAAACTTGCAATGATTTAGTCAAATTAAAAGAAATGGTATGAAAGGTATAAATCTTAAAATAACCTAGTAAACTATTACATGATAGTACTAAGCCATTAATGTGCAGGACAGACTCAATAAAAGTTAATTTATATCAGATATTTAGATCCAAGCGAAATTGAAATACAAGCACCTTTGAGCATAAGGGGACTTATGGGATATTTTTATTAACACATTTTTCTGTGCTGAACGCCAACATGTAGAAAGATTTTTGAATAGTAGATTGTTTTTTTGGCATAATGTTTTGTCAAATATAGAAAAAAAGAGTCCATTTTATAACATTCTACAGTTATGAAGATTTTTCCTCATTCCCAGGACATGCACATTTGTTGTTCTTATCATCTGTTATGATAAAATTATGGGCCCCTCCAGCATAGATCTGTATTATGCATGATGATTCTTCTATTGGTACTCTAGTGGGGAAATATATGCAATTTTCAGTGTTTACTCCGGTATTTGCATGCTCATTCCAGCCCCAAGCCCATAGTGTATTATCACTTGCCAAACATAATGTGTGCTCAGAACCAATAGCAATATCTTCAACTGGCCTATTATCTGAAATGAAAACATATTTAAAGGAATAAATCTCTGCTATATAAATATGTACATGCATAACTTCCAAACAACTGCAAGAAATTTGATTTTTCTTTTTACATTTCAGGACAAGAAACAATTTTGATGAGGCTTTCACTGATAGGTTTTACAAAAGATACTTTTCTTTTAACAAATATATAACTCGGGTTCTGCAAAAAAAAATGGGATGGGAAAATTAAGGTAATTTTAGAATAATCATGTCTCAATACTATGCAGCTCAATGATTTAGCAGGATACCTACCTGGTATGCAAATATTCAAATAATATCTCTAGTAAATTTTCCACTTATCTACTTCTAGAGAATTTTTATTACTATACTTTGTAATTAATCAATTAGAAGGTTGGCCACGCTTGCAGTTCTTTTGGTCTATAGCCAAATTGGGCTGCCTCATCAGAGTACTGGTACCTCTTTATCACATAAGATTGACGTGAAGTGGCAGCAATGCTGTTACGTCAAGTGATGGTATTGGTGTAGTGTTTTGTTCGGTTTGCGAGAGTATCCGGATGTCTAAACCCCTTTTTTAAAGGCCGGCAATGCATCTGCAAGCATTCTCGCAGTGCAGATGAATATAGGCATTGGTAGTCACTAGTTGATGAACCGCCTGCTTGTTTACCTCTTGTAATAAAAAAAAAATTACCTGGTAACTTAATGTAAAAAATCTTTCCCATCAAAGAACTTTCATTGCCAAGTTGCCCATAATTATTTTTGCCCCAAGTCATAAGGGTGCCATCTTGAAGCCACAGTAGAATATGTGTCCATCCACTTATAAGTTTTTTGATATTTTGTCTGACATCTATATCAATTTTTTCAGGCTTAAAAATTTTGTTATATTTATCTCTGCTTAAAAGTAATTGTGAATGTTTATTGTCACCCCAGACAAAAAGGGCATTCTCCTCAGTAGACCAGGCGACTGTATGGTTTTGTCCACATGCTATATGTGATATTTTACATGTTAAAGGGACTTTAGTGAACCTATCACTTTGTAATACATCTTTCCCTAGACCAAGTTGTCCATGTTTCCCACACCCTGTTGTCCATACCTCTCCTTTAGAATTTATTATTGCTGTATGTCTTAATCCCATAGATATTGCACATGCATTAACATGCAATCTAGTAGGTTTCACATCCTCTGGAAAATGATCTTTAGGTAAACCTAGCTGACCATGTTTATTAGATCCCCAAACAAACAAGAATTTATCATCTGTGACACCACAACTAAAATCCCACCCACATGCTATATTCACAAAGTTAATACCACTTAAACACCAAATCCTCTGAAATGTGTAAGATTCTTTTTCATAACCTAACTGTCTTTTAGAGTTCCATCCGCAGGAATAAATTTTTCCGTCGCTGTCCAAGAGCAGCGTGTGTCCACCACCACATGAAATTTGTTTTGTTTCAATAGTTATTTCGGTAACAACTTTCGTAGGCTTTTCTACCTGCTCACTGACCAATTCAAGACCTAACTGGCCATGAGAATTGGCCCCCTAAAAGTATTAAAAATATAAAAATGGACAATATAAAAACCTTCTAACATACAGAATTAAAATTCAACTTTACCCAACACCACATTGCTTAAATATATATAAATATAATACAAAATTATCATAACATTAACAAGTCCTTAAGTCATAAGATTAGTATTTACTATTTGAGAATGACTTTGGGCCTTTGGCAGTTGGCTATAGTATAGAGTATCAGGACAGATTATACATTGAGTTATCTGTCAATTTGTCATATCTAATTGATACAAAAAAATGTAAATGAACATTATGTTAAATGACTTTATTTTATTTATAAATATAAAAGCAAAAGGTCACCTAAAACGGAACCTGGAAAGCTGCGGGATGTACAAAGATGAAATTCGGCACGGACGTAGATCATATATAGTAGAAGTCCGCTAAGAACGGATTTTGAGACAGGACCGGATTGAGGGGGTCTAAGGGATCTCAAAAAATTGTTTGAAAGTCCTTCCTTTTTCATTGCTATAAACTAAAAATTTAACAGAGAGGTTGTTAGTAGACGTTCGCTAAGGAAGAATTTTGGGACAGGGCCAGATTAAAAAATCCTAAGGGTCTTAGAACATTGTCAAAAATTTCTTAATATTCAATTGCTAAAAGCTTGAAATTTGGCGGATACGTAGTTGTAGACGAATAACATATACTGTTTGTCGGCCGACTTAACTCCTTTAAGTTCGAAAGGACCAGACTAGAATGGATTTAGACTACAATTATTTGTAGTGAGAGAATAATCTATCGTCTATAAATTCAGGGCGGGATTAATGGGGTCTAAACTTTTATTGATCTTTTATACGGTACTAATAACAACAAAAAAAAATTTAAGCTTTTTTGCCTCTCTGATTTATTTTACGGGTATTCTTCGAAACCGCAAAATCACAATTTTTATGGATCTTTTAGAGGCAGTTATTTAGCTAATTTTATCTAGCCTCCCTTATTAATGACAGAAAAAATAGTAACAAAAACTTGTATCGAAGTCTACTTTTCAGTATTCGTAACGTGATTTTACGAGGTGAGCACAGAAACAAATGACAGCGTGTGTGCAAAATGTATGTCGTGATGTCGTCTGTACGTCCATGTGCGAGTAATATCATTATTCAATGTACCTCCGTTATGCAAACTTGACTAATGAAGTTTAGTTAAGCCTGGTCGTGAGATCCAGTTTTGCTATTTTTTATTACGTATTAGTGGATGCCATGCGACTCCGGGTAGATTACTGGGGTCGTAATTATGATTTATGTATGGTATGTAAAGATCCAGCAGGGTCGAAATGCATCCGTATTGCGAGCACCGCCGTGATTATATTATATACATATCATAGTTACAAAAATACTTGAAGTTAAATAAAGTACATATTCATAACAATGGCGCAATATTATACTATTCTTATTAGCAGAAATAACTGTTGGAAATTCGAAACAAAGTCGACGATATGAAATAATGCGCAGACTTGTTTATACAAGAACTCCGGACGCGTAAATATTGCCTTCTTCTAGGGCCTTTTTTCGTGGATGTAATTTGTATGAATTATTTGATATCAATTTGTTAGAAACATTCACCAAAAAACTTTGCTTGCTTATTATTACAGACTAGCAAAAGTTTGTACTTTTAACAGTATTTTTAGTCTTTTACTTATTAGACTACACGAACATTTCCAATTTAATGTGGTGTACTCAAGAGCTGATTTAAATATCAATTATAAAGATAATAATTAAAGATATAAAACCAAGCTAGTCTAGTTCATTGAAAGACCTCGTGTCCATTTTATGGCGCGCATTATTCGCAGCGACGTCGCAAGGAAAGCCATTTCCCGCCCGCGGCTATATTGAATTCTCGTGTCACAATGTTGGTTCCCATATTCCTCCGAACCGGCTTGACCGATTTTTATGAAATTTTATGGGCGTATTCAATAGGTCTGAGAATCGGCTACTATCTATTTTTCATACTCCTAAATGATAAGGGAAGCCCAGACGCGGACGAAATCGCGGGGTACAGCTAGTAATAAATAAAATTCTCGTGTCATGGTGTTTGTTGCCAATCTCCTCCAAAACTGTTTGACCAATTCTTATGAAAATTTTTGTGCACATTTGGTAAAATATTTTTAAGCCCCTAAATGATAACCGTGGCCCATGTTGTTTGCTTGTGTACTTGAACGCGATAATGTCAGGAGCTACTGGTCCGTTTCGAAAAATTCTTTCAGTGTTAGATAGTCATATTGAGGAAGGCTAAAGGCTAAATTCTCACCACGCAAAAATTTTATCAATTTTTTTACCTTATTTTAAGCGGATGAAGGAATGTGTTAATTATCTTTGGAATTATTTACTTAGGTTCTTGAAAGCGTTAGAGAAAGTGCAACCACGTCTTTGTATTTATTTGTCTCCAAGAGTGGATTTTTCTATGCTTGAATTTAATGTATTTAAGTCTAAACTTTCGCAACATATTACACAAAACTACCCACCTTAAATGCATTAAACGAGTAGATT
>JANCMC010012900.1:0-10922 GCA_024363005.1 Charaxes varanes | reverse complement strand
CAAACGTATTTATATCCCTTTTCTTTCGCCTTTATTCTTGCAGCCGCATGTAAAGCCTTATTGGTGGGAGATAAGTGTTACAAGGGGCAAACGAGCTGGCAGCAGGCACCTAAATGCCTACCGACGCGCATGGACATCTGCACGACCAGAAGGCTAGGAGATGCGTTGCCGGCCTTTAATGACGAGTTGAGACCACCGGGAAGTCTCACAAACCGAACGAAACGCGACAACAATACTATCACTACTCATTACAGACGAACGATACGAACTCATATGAGGAAAGAGGTACTGGTACCCGAACGCGCCGGCCCAATTCAGCTACAAGCGTGGCGCTACTCCTAATTACAATTGTAGGTACAAAGTAGAATAATTAAACGAAGAATCTAGCCGATGATAATAAATAAAGCCGAGAGGAGACTTAAATTATCGTGTCTAAGGTGTTATTTAACAAAAAGTTTCGTCCTACAAGACGCCATGATAATCAGAGTGTTTTGGCGCTAAAATTTATGTGGATTTATAAAAACGAAAACTTAACAGGCAGTCTACTGACTGAAAAGTTTATTTTTCAGTTTTAGTTGACTATCAACTAGTTTCTGAAAATAGTCTATCAAATAACACAAGTATTTGTTTTAGACTGGTGGGGCCCTCTCCGCTGAGCTGCTTAAACTCCTTTTGTAAACATCGTGCACGCCGAACCTCTGTCAACATGTCTGCAGCTGGAATACAACGCAAAATGTTTATTTGTTCACTTCTATTAACTTCACTGCACGTTTCAATTTACAATATCGAACAAACACTTGGGCGTCTGATGCGTCATGTGGAATCTTAACGCTGCCTGATAGCATTGTCTTTCATTGTGTTATTTAAACAAATGATACGAAAGGTCGTAAGGTACGTTACAATGTAGATAGGACTAACGGCGCCCGTGCCTGCTACGAAAGCGCTACGAAGTTATCTCGTAGCCTATTTTTTCTTCGTGGCCTGTTCTAATCTATCCAAGCCAATATCTGTTCCAAAACATGTTACGAATTACGTGTAAATAGTCAACATTTTCCTGAAGTTGCACTGAATTTCACCGTTCAAATTTTCTGGTTAATTGCGCGAATGTTGACGGACCGACGGACAGACTACATTTTGGTATTGAAAGAAGTTTTACAAAAACTACCTTTAGATCACCTCAATAAGTCGTTACACTACAGCAAATTTACAATTGCCTCTCACGACGTAAATTTTATATTTACGTTGTGATGAGACTCCTTGTATGTACATATATTGACTACTTTATAGAAGAGTAGAAAAGAATATTATCTTTTTTATTTTTATTGAGTTTTGGAGCTATTTCGCTTTCTGGGTAGTTCTTAAAAATACAAAAGTATTTTAATATACAAAAACGAGTTTTGAGGTCTCTCCGACAGCTGTTCGTCGGGAAATCTATATACAGTGATCGTATATAGAAAAGTCGCTAGCGTGATATAGATTTTGTATGATGCACGTCAGCGTTTGTCCAAAATCCATCGGCCTGTCAGTACAGCGCCATCTAGTATAGTATTGGTGTAACCTTTCCATTTGACATCATCGACATAGCGTACCGGTGGCTAAACACCTTACAACATCGTACAACTATTCTTTATAACACCGTTAACTTTATTAATATCTTTATTCGAGCAACTTTGGTCCAGTTGTAAGTAAAACTTAGGTAAGAAATAAAATAGAAAGAAACAAAGTTATTAAGTTTACGCACTGCTATATATCTTAACTTCTACTATATGTATGATAAGACTGTGGTGAAATAATACTTCTAAACTAAACTAAACACTAACAATCAAAACTTAATAGAAACACTTAATACGAAGCAGTGCAATATAGTAAATGTTAGTTACCTCACACTAAAAAACGAAAATAAACACAGATAAAATAAATAATTTTATTTAATATAAACATTCAATCTCTCTAAACAATGATATATTTATTGAATCTACCACAATTCAATTAAGAAAAGAGATACTAAAGTTGTCCATACACACACATAAACGCACGCACACACACCCATACACACACACAAACACGGACAAGTAAACACACTCTCATAATTTATACTTTTTCTTTTGTTTCCTAATGCGTATTTTTTCTTTACTCTGTTAATCTTTTTCTTAAATTTATAAATGTAATTATTTTTGGCCTTATTTACTTGTTATTTTCTATCCTCCAAAAATGCCCAACGCGCCTTAAGAGGTTTTCGCGCAAAAAAACATTTTTTATGTAAGCTGTCTGTTTGTGTGTCTATTTGCTTCGTAAGATTCAAAGTCAAAGTCAAGTCAAAGTCAAATTCAAATTTAAAATCAAGTCAAGTCAAAGTCTAATTTAAAGTCAACTCAAAGTCAAATTCAAAGTCAAGTCAAAGTCAAAGTCAAATTCAAAATCAAGTCAAGTCAAAGTCAAAGTCAAATTCAAAGTCTAATCAAAGTTATAGTCAAATTCGTCTATTCATATGGACTTTTTAAAGCAGTATGTTTTTTTTTCAAAATGGTAAAAAATTTAATTTTTAATGATTAAAACCCACATTGTTATGCAAAATCATTGAGGACGAAGTTGCGGTATACTAGCTGGTTAAAAATAATACTTACGTGAGAGACACGTGTGCTTCCTAAAATCTATACAAATATATAAAGCTCAAGAGTTTGTTTGTTTGTTTGAACGCTCTAATCTCCGGAACTACTGGTCCGATTTGAAAAATTATTTCAGCGTTAGATGACACATTGATCGAGAAAGGCTATAGGCTATATACCATCATGCTAAGCTCAATAGGAGCGGAGCACCAGTGATGAATGTTTCAAAATCGGCGGTTTTTTCCCTTTTGAGAGCTTCCGCTTCGTGCGCTGCGGAAACGCTTAAATTTTCGCAAAAATCATGTATGGCGGAATTGTCCCATTTGAAAAATTATTTCAATTTTAAAGATTCCATTTATCGAGGTACACTATATATAGGCTATATATCATCACGCTAAAATTTTTCACCTTATTTTAGGCGGACGAACCCAGGGGTAAAATCAAGTCTTTGTATAAACCCTCTCTTAAAATCCAAATTTGAAGAGTACTTAGGGAACGATAAGTTAGTATTGATTTCGTCTCCTCTACAACCACTTTTTGCGCAGTGAAGTTAAATTTGGATAAACAAATAATTTAACTTGAAACTAAAATTATGAGGGTTCTACGAGCCGTAATTTGAGAGGAGGGAATTCTTTCAGTGTTAGATAGACCATTTATCGAGGAATGTTATAGGCAGTATATCATTACGCTAACATTTGTCACCTATAAAACTTACACATATCAGATTTTGGAGGTGAATCTACCTGAAAAACTGAACAACTTTGTTTAAATACGCAAATGAATATAAGGGAAAAACATTGAAATGCTTCAACCAAAAATGTACCTCAACGACTCACTTCAATATTGTACAAATTTCACGATTCGCGGATTTAAGCAAACTAGTTTAGTATTTCATGTATGTATATCCGTAAAGGAATGCCTGATTGTATTAAACTATAAAGTAATGAATTATCTATAATATATTTAATACATTTAAATTTACTCGCAGCGTTAATATTTCATTGTGACACCTACAAATGGCCGAATTGTAAATTATTCATCATTAGACCACACGAAATGCGAGCTACGTTAAATTGCAAATCAGTTTTTCTCTACCCTTGACCTGAATTAAGAGTTTTATACAATAGACTAACTTTCACCCGCGCCTTCATTCTCGTTGGATTTTGTTTAATTACGAATTTAGTTTCGTTCGGAACCCTAAGTCTTTAAATAAAATTAAAGTAGCGTATATTATTTCGGTGACTATTCAGTTTGGTTACTTTTCCCAAAAATGCATGTATATATCTTTTTAGTCCGTCAGGGGGGCTGACATATTTTTCGAGTTATTAATGCTAAAATAGGACATTTTAAAGCTTTTCGACGTTAAACAATGCTTGTGCCTGTGTTCCAGATAAAATACTTGATTTTAGAAGTGTTTTAATACTTGTTTTCTTTACATATTTTAAGAATATCATAAAATTCGTGAAATTTTATTTTTTTAATAACTGTCTTAATTTTTTTTTTCTGAATCTTTTTCAATCCAAATTTTGATTACTGCAAACGTATTAAATATATAAAAATCTAAATCTTATCAGCATTATATTACTTTAGTTTTAATATTTTAAGTTTTTAAATTACTGCAGTATAAAAATATAAAATTATTTCTATTGATGCGATGGTAACATAAGTAACATATAATTACATTATATTAAAGTTGCAGAGTGAGTATGTGCAAGATAATTGCCATAACGCAGAATCGAACCAAGAACTGAAACGGATTTAAATCCGACTTTCTGTAAATAAATTCTAATTATTATTTCTTTTTTTCAGGATCTGGTTAAGAGCCACTTGATGTTCGCGGTGCGCGAGGAAGTGGAAGTCCTAAAAGAGCGCATCGCTGAACTCATGGAGAGGATCAATCAGCTCGAAGTGGAAAATAGCTACCTGCGCGCGCACGCTAGCCAAGATGCGCCCTCATAATCGAGTTTTAAGCTACCCTATGTGAGTAACTTGGGTCTTGGTGGTATAGTTGTACCCTGAGGTTGTAGATGTGATATTAGTCGTAAGGTTGTAGAGATCGTGGCGGTTCCGAGGATGACGTCAGATGGCAATCGGTCATCTTAACTGGCCCCACATCCACACCCTCTACAATCTAAGTGGACCCTGGTATTTAACCGGGATAACGTTAGGGAAAAGAAGAAGAAGCTTGTGATGTATCATATTTTGTCATTGTATAACAAAAAAATAAAAATCCCATTTTACAATATTTATTGTGTAATCAATAAGTAAATAATAAAAGCAACTATAAACTTTTGTAGCGTGTAATTTTAAGAGTATAAAAAAACACAAGACTTTTTTTGAAAACTTGAAATCCGCGTTGTTTTTATAATTTTTAGTAATTAAAGAAAAAAACGAGTGCAATGATGTGGCAAGTTTGGTTATAATATAGTTTACTTAATAATCAATATCAGTATAAATAACAAAATCGTTTTTTTGCCATTTTATAGAATAACATTTGGGTATTTTTTAGAAAAAATAATTTTTCTTAACTAATTTTAATTTTTTTTTTAACTCATCGTTTTTTACGTGCTGAAAAACAGCTCTGATTCTAGACATAATTCCGGATCGATTGGGGTATCGTAGGTATTTTTACGAGCAGTATCAATAGTTTTTATAATTTTCAACTGACTATAATATTATAATACTAACTGGAGTCCATGACCTTTTCATTGGCATGCAAATTTATTGTGTGTCCTTGAATAAAGTTCTTATTATTATTATTATTATTTATAACATAGATGCAATTGTTTTAATAACGTCATTGATTTGTACATGTAAAAGGAATAATAAAGCAGTCGTTTTTATTAAGGTACAATCAGCTAAACAAGTCAAAAGCATTTTTTTAAACACATTTCATTTGTTATATTGTTATTTTTCACGAGGAAAAACGATTATGATAATTTCACCCCTGATGGATAATGTTTTTACATTAGAAGGGGCTAACGAGCAGGCGGTAAGTGATCACTGACGCCCATGTACATCTGCATGACTAGGAGGCTCGCAGATGCGTTGCAGGTCTTTAAATAGGACTTTACGCTACCGGGAACTCTCACAAACCGAACGAAATGCAACAACAATACCATTACTTAACGTGACATCATTGCCGCCACTTCATGCCGATCTTAAAGCTTCTTATTTAAAGTTAAGGAAAGAGGAGATCGCAGCTTAATTGGTAGTCTTCATGTGAGCCGATCGCTAGGTTAAGCAGTTCTAACCGCGGCTGGGTGATAGAAGAGTGCCCATTCTAACACTGGTGTGCAAGTATCCGACTTCCTCCGTGTTCGTAAGGCACTTATAATAATGGGTCCCGATTTACCCAGACACCGTCATGGCTTCGACTATTAACTTATGGTAATCTTCTATCAAACGTTATCGCGGTGCCAGGATCCGCTTAGATTGTAGAGGACGTGGCTGTGGGGCGAGTTAAGATGACGGACTGCCTTCTGACATCATCCCCAGAACCCATACGGTCTGACGATTAAATCACTCAGTGACATTAAAAAAAAAAAGAATATTAGGAATACTTTTTAGGTATGTCTAATATTCTCCTTTTCCCCTCCAACTTAACTTAAATTAAAATGAGTGCGACACTACCGCAACGGCGGTGGAATACGAACCGGGTACTTTGCGGATTTCAGTCCATACCTTATACCGTTGAGCTATTGAGGCTCTAATCGTTAGTCAAATCAAAACATTAATCGGGACCCACTGCTTTATTGCATGCTTGTATGCCTTTCGAAACACGCAGGAGGGCGGATGTTTGAAAACCAGTGTTTTAGGTCACCCATCTATCTTCCGGCTGCGGTAATAACTGCTTAACCTAACGATTGACTCAAATGCCGGCCACTGATTAAACTAGGACCTCCTCGATAATATAATATTAAAATTGTAGGGGTGACATTATTAAGATAACTCTTTATAACCCATCCACTTTAAAATTAACGTAATTACCTCCCAAGCTCTTAATAAAATAGTGTTTATTATTTTTGCTAGTGTTTTACTATTATTTTTACTATTTTATAATTTATTGTAACTAGTTTTTTTACTATTATTTTTACTATTTTATAATTATTGTAACTAGTTTTTTTACTATTATTTTTACTATTTTATAATTATTGTAACTAGTTTTTTACTACTATTTTTACTATTTTATAATTATTGCAACTAGTTTTTTACTATTTTATAATTATAGTTATTAGTTCTTTTACTATTATTTTTACTATTTTATAATTATTGTAACTAGTTTTTTTACTATTATTTTTACTATTTTATAATTATTGTTACTAGTTTTTTTACATTTATTTTTACTATTTTATAATTATTGTTACTAGCTTTTGTCCATGGCTTCTCTACCTCTGTCTATAAAATTTTATACCTACAGGTAGAGTATTTCAGACCCAAAAGCGTAACGAACCAACAAACATAAGGTTTTTAACAATACACCATAGTGTTATATTAGTCATTGAAAATAACTTAACCTTATGAAGAAGATAGGCTAAGGACTTTCGCTTGAAGGTTACGATATGGCATAGTGTTGGACTACTATCGATAGGGTTTATCGATACTTGAATAATAATAATAATTAATATTCCTTTTATTTCGAACAGTGATGTCTTCAGGTATAAAATATACATTTTTTTTTTAAATAAATAACTATTTGAATTACGTGAGTTGTACTTATGTGAACTACGCTCCCGCGTGAAAATACTGATTTGAATAAATTAGTCAAATTTTGAATAACATTTTCTATACATATTAATTTCATTAAAGAGTCTGCTCATAATGTCTATATTATTTTTTTAACGACTATATAAGACACCAAAATATATATAGCAAAACGCAAGTAATACATTTTTTGTCTGTGTGCTTGTTCCGGGTAATCTCCGAAATGGCTTTACCTATTTGGTCAAGACTTTCACTGGTAGATAAACACATTCACAAGAAAGCATGCACACTTTTTGAATATATGAACAAAGTCATTGTTTAATATATGAATGTTCTTTATTGTGCACGAATTCAATATTCATACATATGAAGTTTTAATATTATATATATAGCAATTTCCACCAGACAACCAAATATTAATCTTATACTATGTACTAATATATAAAGCTGAAGAGTTTGTTTATTTGTCTGTTTGCTTGAACGCGTTAATCTCAGGAATTACTGGTTTGATTTGAACAATTTTTCACTGTTAGATAGCCCATTTATCGAGGAGAGCTATAGGTTTCATATCATCACGCTAAAATTCTTCACCTAAGTTTACGCGCACAAATTCGCGGGTAGCAACTAGTAGATGATAGAGCCAGCATTGCAGCAACATTGGTCAGAATGTAAAATAAAGATAATAAAAAAAGGAACAAGTAATGTATATTGTTAAGTTTGGTGAACCGTTATAAATTATGCACAAAGTGTGGTAAATAATATGTAACTCAACGAAACCAGTTCTCATTCACGAAGAAAGTAACGACAGCTGCTGCCGCCCGTAGTTTCACTTCCTCTTAACATGCACCTTTTAAAACAAGCAAGCCGCCTTCATTGGTGTTTTGTCCATAAAGAGAAATGCTTTCTTTATTATGATCACAAAGATAATAAATATAGAAATATTTTTTGGAACAAAGTTACATCACTACTACAATAGATATGATGGCAGTAATCAGAAATCAAGAAATTATGTGTTTATCTGATAAAATAAGATATATAAAGAATAACAAACGGATTTATTTTCATATTGCAAGCGAGAATAATTGGGATTAGTGAAAAAGGTAACTACAAAATACTAGTCCGCCATGATAGCTTAAACACCCAGCAGAGCGTATGACTTCACGTATAGTGTCGTTGCGTTCCAATAAGCGTTCTCAACGTTTTAAAACGCTCTTGCAGATATTTGACATTTGACAACCACGATCGTTACGGTTGCAGCGAAAACGTTGATGTGACGCCTAGTGGATCGCACTGTTAATATAAGTGACACGAGTCAATAACTGCGAGTGTTTTGGAGGATTAATGCTTAAATTTAATATATATATATTGCTAAGAAGACGCTATTTTCTGCAGAAACATTATATTTTTTGGCCGTACGAGATACTAAAGAGCACTATAAAAAGCACCAACTACTCTTTTATCACTTCATATATTTCTTCTTCCTAAAGGTTGTTTGGAAGGAATCGCTCTTCAGCGATAACACCGCCTTTTGTACTTCTTTTCTCGCCGTATGTTACTTTCTTATCTGCTAATTTCTTTTGTGGTGTATAAATAAATAAAATAAATAGATGGACTGACGGACGGACAAAGCGAAAATATAAGGGTTCCTTGTGCCTAGGAACCCTAAAAATGGACATAAAGATTAATTCTTTAACATTGATTAAGATGTCGAGTTGATTCTTAGGCTCTATTAACACTTTTACTCTTCAATCAGCGTTTCTCTTTAAAACAAAAGCGTTATAAATCATAATTTCACATCGACATAAACAACCCACTAATACCCATCACTGAAGCATTATCGATAGTGCATTTCGACATGCCTGGACACAATAGAAAGTTTATTTGTGGCCAGTGTCGACTCACGGTCAGCAGAAAAAGAGTTTAAGCATTTTTGTGTACGACAAATAAAAATCAACTGTATTATTTACACTCTAAAGACGAAAATTTATTGGTTGTTAAAGAATTTTGTTAATTACAAGGAAGTGCTCGCAATATGGTCCTCTTCATATTGTGAGGTAACAATATGGTATACGTCATGTTGACAGTTAACGAATTGTTGACGCTTTAGTACGTCTTTTATGCGCTTACACATTATTGTTCGAAAATGCAGTATCTTAAAAGGAATTCTACGCAGAAATATAAAACATTTTACCGAAAAAAAAAGCGGCCATGAGCGTGTTAAGACACGCTTATATTGAGGGTTCCGTATCTGATAAAATATTTTTTAAATAAGTTCAAAGTTTCTTGTCAAAATAATTTTTCTAATGAGTTTTTATCAACATATGTATTGTCAAAATGGAAAATTTGAAATGTCTTCATCTAATGCCTTGGAAATCATAGGGGGAAATACCTTGCGAACAGACAGACAGACGGATAAACGAGTGGAAAGAACGAAATTATAAAAGTTCCTTGTAATACTACGGAACCCTAAAAAGTAATATTTTTGGTTTTATTTGTGTATAAGTGTAATAGTGTGTCTATTTGCGTTGATACGCCCTTTTTCCTATTGTTTTGTTAATTATTGATTTTTGTTCATCAGACCCTTTATTTGAACGATATAGTAAAATGAAATATTAGCAATATTTAAATTTAGAATATCCCATATTATATTTTATAACAGTTCAAGTTTCTATTAATTTAGACATTTAAACTACTGAGAGGAGCCAGCAAGAGATTTGATATTTTCTTATTCAAAATCGACTACCCTGCTACTAACTACTTTAAACTTTATATTACTATAACAATTTTTTATTAATAAAATTAAAATTAAATTTAATGTCCTAAAATCCACAACCGTGCGATTTTCAAGAAACTTCATACCTCGCACAATTCCCCTGTGGAATCAATTACCAGCGTCTGTATTTCCGAACGGATACGACTTAGGGACCTTCAAGAAAAGAGCATACTCATTAATACGATATGAGAACGCAAACATTTGCTTGTGATGAATGCAGCCTCCAGCGTGTACACATCCGTGAATCCATTCCCGATGGTAATCTCTGGATTATTGTTACAAATACGCGCTTTTTCTTGTTAATTTAATGTCAAAGATATTTTCCATACGATCCCAATATTAACATATACTGGTCCGATTTGGAAAATCCTTACAGTGTTAGATAGCCCATTTATCGAGGAAGGCTATAGGCTATATATTATCACGCTAAAACTTTTCACCAAATTTAAAGTCACGGGTAAAAACAAGTTCAATATATATGATGAACTTAGATGATTTAATCTAAAGAAATCTTAATAAATAATGCATGAGAGCTCAAGGGTAGGCAGGATTAACCATAGTGTCTAAGGTACCCGGTTTAACCTAGTTAGGCTATTTTCGAGTCCAATTCCTTCACTGGTTTGGTTAGAGGTGGAAAAAAATTAAAAAATAGAAAAAATATACTAAATTATTTTTTTATAATTAGCCTTTTGTGTCCCACTGCTGGGCAAAGGCCTCCCCCTTCTCGGTCCACTTTTCTTTTTCTTGGGCCAACCTTATTATATTAATTCTTCTTCTTTTTCCTAGGCGTTATCCCGGTTAAATACCAGAGTCCGCTTAGATTGCAGAGGAGGAGGCCG
>JANCMC010012886.1:1694-101097 GCA_024363005.1 Charaxes varanes | reverse complement strand
ATAATTTCGGATTTATTATAATATATATAGGCCTCACATAACCCTAGATAATACCATTCAAAAGAATTATAAGGAACGTTTAACTCTCTGGCACCTAAGCTCATATCCTACAACCAGCTGTTGAGGAGTAAAGGATTAAATGTTCGTAATTCATTCATTTCATTCATTTTTACATGATCTTTGTGGAAATCCATAGAGGAAGCCTATGTGCAACAGTGAACTTCATCAAACTGGAGGGAAAAAGGAATTCCTTTCGTTTCTTTAAATATTGTTCGTATACTTCTGAAAAGCAGGCTAAGTATTTGCGAGTCTTCTAGTAGTGCACTCTCAGTGGTGGTCACTCGGACCGTTTGCCCCTTGTTATACAAAAGAGGCACTTAAACTAAAAACCCTATATAAATTATCATCAGCGATACACGCATGTCTTTTCCTTTTATGTTTTCTCTATTTAGTGCCAGGATTCACTTAGATTTCAGAGGAATGGGGTGTGGGTTTGAGAAGTGGGTTTGTGGGTGTGTGTGTGTGTCTGAATTCTTATAAAATATAAAATTATTCGTTAAAGTCACAAAGAATTTTGTTATCTACAGAGGTATTACACGCAATTACTCGTGAAATTATTTTGTGATCTCACTAAAACCCAGTTTTCGGATCGTAAAAAGTTATACTAACATGTCATAAAGCGTTATGGCATATTGTGACGTCAGTGTAACGGAGGGTGGGATTCGGCCGAAATTCAGGATAAACAAAATGTTTTCGATTGAACGAAGGCTCCTTGATTAAAAAATGATCCTGACATTTGTGATCGTAGAAATGAAAACTTTGTGATTCTCAGAGAACTAAATTTATTTCTATTTATTAGATTACTTCAATAGATTGAGAAATTGAAGATCTCTTTACGGGAATAAATGTAACTTAATTAAGATGCTGTACCTATTAAATAAGTGGGCTTTCCTATAAATTTTTATACCCTTTATTTGCTACTTATCGCATGTACTTATTTCGTCTACACTAGACTTGGCAAAATACCAAGATATCACACAAATAACAGCCTGACCTATCTAACTGATCTGATATTGTTAGAGGTCCTATTACTAAAAAAAAGATGATATTGTACAAGAAAAAATCTAAGGCTGAAATTGGGTAAAATAGGTCATGCATGTTTCTTACTATAATTTTGTTGTTAGGTATAAAGTTAAGTGCGAATTTTTTTTTATGGTACAAGGGGCAAACGAGTGGGCGTATCGTCACCTGAGTGACCATCGACGCCATAGCCACCACCGGCCATGGTTATGTGCATTACTAGGACGCTAGCAGATGTGTTGCCAGCCTTTGATGATGAGTTTAGGCCACCGGAAAGTTTCACAAACCGAACGAAACGCGACAACAATAACATCACTTGACATGACAGCATTGCCGGCATTTCACGCCGATCTTATGTGAGAAATAGGTACTGGTACCCTGACGCGCGGGTCCAATACGATTGGAAACCAAAAGGACTGCAAGCGCGGCGCTACCTTTAATTAGAAAGACAGGAAAGGTATGAAGTAAAAGTATATAGATGAAAAGGATAGAAAGGATGCGAATACTATTGTCACGGACGCTGTAGGGGGAGTTACATTAGTAGCTAGGGTATTCCAGGGTCGCGTACCCGTAGTGGATCCGATCAGTTATCTGACGGATAAAAAGGAAGATCCACCCACTGAATCCAAAATTTTATAATCACTCCACAATAACTCGTTTATTATGAACTTAATTGGGTACCATAAGGCTTCTTGTTCGCCCTACAATCGCTAGTCTATCTAAAGATATAGATTTAAAAAAATTAAACATGGAGACTTTCCAATCGGTACTCAATAAACCTCGGACTGTTTACTGGACTTTGCTCTTATTCGGAATCCGTTTTTCAAAGAGAATTGACTAAAAATTGAAGCCGAGTGTAGAAGGGAATTTTCAGCGAAGAGTGCACGGAACAACCCTCGATCCGCCAATCGCTTTGATAGACATTCGAAACTCCAATTTACAAAGTTACAAGTATTTTTTGGAAAGTAACTGACTGCGACAGCAGCCAATTTATTGTGTCCTTTACACTTAACACGCGCAATTACTTTTATGTACAAAAATCCTTTACAGTCTGATGATAAAAAAAACTTTTGTTTTATTTCACAGAAAAGTGAAGTCCAAAACTGCGAAAAGGTGCGAAAACAGTAATTTATTGTAGAATGTTATATCGTTTTTCTGGTATAGAAGGTATTCTTTGTACAAATTAAGGTAATTATGCAGTTCGAGTATTTTTCCCAAAAATGCATATTTCAGTTTTTTTTTCTTCACGAAGTTCTTGTTTGCACTCTAATGTTCTATATTCCGTCGGGGGAGGCTAATTTTTCTTGTGAAGTTTGAAGTTATGAATGCTACAATAGGGTATTTTCAAAGCGATCACTGTGTTAAGATAAAAAAATTAACCGCGAATTATACTTTTTTAATATATAAATTTCAAATTCATATCTCTTGATTAGCAAATAACTTAGGTCCATGTTTGAATAAATATAATGAACAAAGAAATCTTAATACTATGTTAGCAAAAAGAAATAATATTTCTTCTTACGTTATCCCGGTTAAATACCAGGGTCCGCTCAGATTGTAGACGATGTGGCCCACGAAATTTTAAATTATAAGTATAATCTGCAAATTTTTATGGTAACTTGAAGAAATATACACATTTGAGCTATTATAAAATTGTATTGTAAAATTTTAAGTTTGTGTTTTGGTCAAATAAATTTCTCTATCTATCTATCTATCTATCTATCTATCTATCTATCTATCTATCTATCTATCTATCTATCTATGATACTTTATTCATTTAAAAGCTAGTGCTTCCCGTATGCTCCCAGTTATGACAATTTAAAGTCGGTATTATTAAAGACAGAAAGATTCTTTAGTAGAACGATGACCCCGACCAAAACCGCAAAATGTCAATAGATTAAATTTACATTTCTACTCAATTGTCAGCAAATAATAATTCTAAATATCAAAGACCCACAAAATCTAAATTGCGTCAACCCAAATGATTTCACCATTGAAAACCGCAAGCTATTGTGAAAATACGGGGCTATTCTAGATAATTAATAACATTTCAAGTCGAAAGTGAGAACAAGCTGGTTACAAAGTTATTAATGACCAAGAGATGGCGTTGACCGTCATTTACATTGTTTGAGTTAACATTTAAGCATATTTACAATAGGATTTGCTTCCATTCGAACCGTACTCAATGGCTATAATTAGAGGGCCTTTGCCACGTAATTTTCGAACCGAAGTAAGTCGACGAGTCGACTTTACTTAGGATGAAAATGTTCGTGCTCGGCCCACAGAAGGCCCCTATTAGTTTTGACACCTCACACAGGCATTAAGTTGTCTACCTTAGGAACAGACGTCCGTGTGTCATATAGTCCTGTATATATTTATTTATTTTAGGTGCCCTAACATTAATTCTCGTTGTAAACCTTTTTTTAATGTACCCCTCTTAAAAAGTAATTATGTTCCAAATACTTTTTTTATTTCGATCCTGTAAGGCCTACAATCGAATGTATTTAAGTATAGATATTTTTAACTGCACTGTCTTGTTATGTAGGAAGCAAGTCAGAGCCAAATTATCAAAAGATTGATTACACCTTAATGACAGATTATTATTATTTTATCTGCGTAAATACTAATTAATCAATAAATCTATACGTCACTACCTTTGATGGTCTTTTTTCCTAATTTATACTTGTACTCTGTATATTTTATGTCATATTTGAACGTGAAAAGTTTCTTAAAAAATTACTATATCAATTATATAAGATTTTTGTAAGAAATACTACATTGTTTGTTTCTCTAATAAAATAAAATAAATTTTGAATAAAAAAAAATGCATCAATGCTTGTGTCCCACAAGGCTGTGAGCACACAACTTTGTTTCTTCTGTGTATCAATGACCTACCCTTTCAATCAGTTGTGAAAATATTTGGAACGTACTTTTGTATAAAAAATGTCTGTGTATTATTAAATACATGGAAATTCTGGTCGTGCAGATGTCCATGGGCGCCGGAAGGCACTTCGGTGCCTGCTGCCTGCTCGTCTGCCCCCTTGTAACATGAAAAAAAATAAATAAATAAAAGTGACGATATAGAGCCTTCCTCGATAAATGGGCTATCTATTGATCAAAGAGTTTTTCAAATCGGACCAGTAGTTGCTGAGATTAGTGCGTTCAAGCAAACAAATAAACAAACTATTCAGGTTTATATAATACTAGCTGAGATCGATGAGAGCAGATTCAATTTTAGCGTGACGATATAAAGCCTTCCTCGATAAATGGGCTATCTAATACTAAAACAATTCTTCAAACCGGAAGTTCCTGAGATTAGCGCGTACAAATAAACAAACAAACTCTTTAGGTTTATAAGAATTGATAGTATAACATTATATTTGGTACAATTAATTTAAATTCCTGATTCCTGTATTAGAAAGCTTTTATTTTTAAAAGACATTAAAAATAAAAGCGTTGAATAAAACATGCTTCTCTTCCGAAGAGGAAATTAAAAATATGATGATGTAATTTTCAATTCTGCAAATCAATAATTTGTGACGTAAACGAGATGCTTTTGCTTCGAGAAGTTTTAAATTTATCTACGATTTAATAATTTCAACAAAATGAGAATATTTCAATATCCCTTCATTTCACTTGAAGCTGTAAATCTAATTCATCATGTCAGACCCATTGAATTTTGGGAAATGGGATATAACACATAAAAGGTAATAAGATTTAAACGTCGTTTATGATTATTACCTACATTATCCATATGTTTTATACATTTATACATAGCCGTGTTAATTATAGTAATTAGAAAATACATGAAAAGTATATTTTTTTATAATTATTTGTTGGGCGTGGAGGCTTTTGAAATATTCACTCAAATAAATACGTGTTTATACTAACGGCTACAGCGTTTTCGATAACTAAAAAAATAAACAAACATTGATTGGATGTCAGAACCAACGTGTTTATCTTTTTTTTTTATTTATTGACTAGCAAATAGCTGAGCTTTGTGAGGGTTTGCGTAGTTTTTTTTTCATTATATTATTTTTGACAGATAATACATCTAGATATGAAGTTAAATTACTGTGTTAAATTACAAATATACAGCCGTGAAAGTTTAACAGTAAAGTATACCCTAAAACTGCTAAGGTTGTGGGATAATGTTTTCGTTTGGCTCACTCTAATCAGTATAATGTACACTTTTAGACAATAAATTTAAGCATTAAAATTGCAAAAGTCTTTCCTTAATGATAGTAGACGGCGATTATACACTTATACATATATACAATTGGTTATTATTGTAGGTGGACCAGTAGTTCCTGAGATTAGCGCGTTCAAGCAAACAAACAAACAAACTCTTCAGCTTTATATATTAGTATAGATGAGTAATCTAAGTGAATGTCACATTTATGAATCTTAATAAAAAAAAAGTTTACGTAATGGGTCAAGTAATTGTAATTATTATCGCAAGCTATTACGTAATTAACTATGACTTTTTGCATTATTGAAACCTTAGTAAGCTATACGTGTTAAATCAATGGTTAAGCGAGAACAAAGTGATATTACGACTGGCGAATAATAATGCAAGAGATAAGGATAGCCTTAGAATATAGATTTTAAAAATATTAGCTATTAAATATGGTATCCAACTATTTTATACATGACTGCTTGTTACTAACGACTTCAGCCGTGTAAATTTAGGTGAGAAAATTTGGCGTGATGATATATAGCCTTCCTTGATAAATGGGCTATCTAAAACTGAAAGAGTTTTTGAAATCGGACCAGCAGTTCTTGGGATTAGTGCGTTCAAGCAAAGTAACAAACTGTTTAGCTTTATAGATTAGTATAATAAATATATAAATATATAGGACTATATGACACACGGACGTCTGTTCGTAAGGTAGACAACTTAATGTCTGTGTTATAGGTAACAGACGCCTGTTATACACAAATATATTTTTTTGTAAAACGGCGGTGGGGTTTTGAACCGGGTACCTTGCGGATTTCAGTCCATACCTTATACCGTTGAGCTATTGAGGCTCTAAATTTTGATGTTAATGTAAACGTTACACACACACTTATACATATACGAGATGTCTAAGCGTGCGATATAATTTATTTATATATTTATGCTTTATTTAATGTTTTTATTAATTCATTCATTTCAAGGAATTTTGTATGGAACCATTTTGATATGTCGCTCGGAAAGTGTTTCAGGACACACTAGGATCTGTTTCAAGATGTCAGAGTTTATTTCTGTTTAAAAAAAAATATTAAACTATACCACAAGATCGATTTCTTCTCTACTACAATTAGTACGTTCATACTTTCATACGATTCAGTACAATGATTTATTACAATGCAATTCAAATAGCGATCAACTGAAGAACAGCTGGTCTTTGAAGTAACCAGTACGCTTTGATGCTCTTATCTGTAGTGAATGTATTGTTTTCGCCATTGATGATTGCTACAGTACTTTACACGGCACAAGTAGATGGATAGTGATTACACACACGTTGTTGTGATGGATCGATGAATTAATTATGGTTGGGATTGGATAAATAAATGTTTGTTTTTTTAAGTTACAAGGGGCAGACGAGCAGACAGCTAAGTGCCTGTTGATGCCCATGGGGTGCGCTGCCAAACTGCTCCGAAACGGCTCGACCGATTTTCACGAAATTTTGCATGCATATTGGCTAGGGTTGAGAATCGGTCAACATCTATTTTTCATACTCCTAAGTGATAAGGGTGGCCAAATCCCCAGTATATATATAATATAATATATATCTTATATATTGATATGTGACACGAAAACTATATGCACCATTTTACGAAAATTGCGTACTCGTATCACGGTGTATGTTGCCAAACTCCTTCGAACCGGCTTGACCGATTTTTATAAAAATGTTTGTGCAAATTTAGTAGGTCTTAGAATCGGTCGTAACCTATTTTTAAGCCCCTAAGTGATAAAGGTGGCCTACGCGAACAAAGTCGCGGGGTACAGCTAGTAGAAGTAGTTTCATTATATATCTTATATACAAGATATATTATGAAAAATATTCGTATATAAAAGTGGTGCCAAAAACCAAGGAAATGGATATTGACTCTGGCAAAATGCCAAACGGACAATGCTTTATCCATGGGGCTAAAGCACTATGGGATAAATAACCTCTTCACGTTCATAACTCATGTAACGCTATTCTTGTAAAAGTACCAGTCTATTTCCAAATGAAATGAAAAGTATATTGGTACTCTAGGAAAGTAGTAAGGCAGTATTATGTAGGTACCATATGTCTTCAGCGAGGAGTAACGACAGATAGATTTGATTGCCAAAATCAATCTACAACAAACATAAATAAGGTTATTTTTTAGAAAATATACAAGGAAAGATTTTAAAATACATTTGACATCAATGAATCTAGATATAAAAATGTATATAACAAATTCACTGGTTTTCGGATAAGGTATTTTTATTAGACTTAAAATAGTAACTTAAGTCAAATTAACTGGAACTGGAATTTAATAAGAAAATTAGATTCCAACTAAGAATTAAATAACATATGCTTTTCTTTATTAGAATTGGCAGTTAACTAAGTATGAAATCTAATAGTTATACAGTAATCATTTATATATCACAAAATCTTTACAATACATAAAGATAAAAAAAAAACAGAGTCGCTTCTCTTTCTTTTACGCTTAGATCTTTTAAAGTATATATCAGATATTAATGCGGTTTTCACCTATAGACAGGTTGATTCACGAGGAAGCTTTATATGTGTAATATAGCACATAGCCAGGGCGGGTCGCTAGTCTTGTAATAAAAGAGAATGCTTACACAATCAGAGTCAGCATGCAGTTGGAATGCGTGTATAGTATCTGCGAGGGCATGTAAAGTGTGATCAGCATGACGTAGTCCATAAGACAGTATACCCGGTGGACCAGTGGTCTGGATACTCCATCAATCCTGTTGAATCTGTCTCGTAAAACTGGGACACTATGTCTTTTTAGTCGCCTGTATCGCATACTTCCATATCCTCTTAGTTTAGATGCGAGCTCATTTATATGATTTGCTAGTCTTTTCTGGTATGAGATGCTGTACTTTGCGATCTCTTGCTTGACAGTTGGGATTTTTAAATCGTGATAGATTAACTTGTTGCTTATGTACTGTGGGATATTAAAAAAGACAAAGAAATAATAAAATATCATTAAAATAACATTTCAGTATCATTAATTATGTCTATAATATTAGGGAGCCCATGATGCTGAATTTGTAGTCACTAAAGCGTTGTGGGGATTTATTGAATTACATACATTAGGTGGAAAAAAGATAAGAAAAGTTGTGCTAAAGTAAAATCATGATGTGTAGACGCCTGGAGTGAACGTTATTGATTTCCTTCACAACAATAACCAATTTATCGCGCTCGAATATTTGACTAGCGACGAGTGGACGTTTTTTAAAGAACTTTACGATTACTATTTTCTCATTTCACGCTAAATTCGTGAGATTATTGAAATGTAGACTTAAATAAATAAATAAATAAAATAAAATAAAATAAAAAGCCTTTATTGTTGTACAATTTTTACATTAGAATGTGTAGATAGTGTTAGGTTACTTCTGATTGAAAATTTTAATGACATATTTTCTTTCAGTTGCTGAATTCCTTGTCTACGGACTTGGACGAAATGCTGAGTGAAATTTACGATGACGTAAACATTGCCAGGTATGTTGCTTTTTACAAAAAAAATAATCGTGAGACCATAATCCCGGCGACCCTCTGTTCACACTGCTCCTGCCGTATTAAGTACTAATTCAGACCTCAACAAAGAGCACATTTAAAGTCTCAACTGATGTGAGCAGGGGGACGCCCCGGTGACATTCCACAGCTTATTCTTTCTTGTTGTTTTATATAATTATCAAAAAAAAAAATAATAATCAATTACTTTATTATTATATTATGTATTTGTCACGCTGTTTACTTGTTCACAATGATTGAATAAACACTGTTTCTTTCTTTCTTTCATAATAATTGATACAATCAAAAACATTTGATTATATCAATTACTATCGTCCGCAAAGTTATTACTTTGCAGTCGATAATCCATGACATGCATAAATAACTAACTACTTTGCTTAAATCCGCGAATGAATACGAGGGAAAATTGGTCCCAACGTTGCAAATCGAAAGTCACACCACCGAACCCGCCACCAAAGCACAGCATTACATTGATGTGCCTCAACGCACGTTTCGCTTCGACACTGAAGCATTATCAAGGGATATTAATAGCTGCGTTGTTTTATATAATCGCATATTGAGGAATATTCATATCCCCACAAACTCATGAGAGGTTTTTGGACATGAAATTATATACATAGAACTTGCTGTGTAAATTAATTTTAAATAAATAAAAATAAAATATATTTATTTATTTATTTGATAGTACGTGTTGAGTGAACATAACAATAATGTTAACAAACTTCCAGAAAAGGTTCTCGATTCGGTATATCTTTTCTATGTATGTACAGCGATAACGCTGAGGTTTATAATCCGATTTACGTGATTCTTTTTGAGTTTGATGCGAAACTGTTGGCCTTTGGTTCCATAAAAAAAAAAAAAAAAAAAAAATTTTAGTTTTAACCTAGTAGTTAAACTAAGTTAAATTTCATATTATGAACATTTTTTATAGGGAGTGACGGCGATCTCTGGTTCGCCCATTACTTTGTCGTTCATATAATCCGTTTTCATATAATTTCTAAAACTAATCATATATTTGCTGCTTATGATCAACATATTATGACCTGGTTACCATGATGGTGATGGAAGAACCAACTCCTCGATAATTAGGACTAGAATGTAACCAATTTTAAACATTCTGTTTCTTTATTTAAAATTCAAGTGGTCCTGTTGCCACCATGGTTATAAACCATATGAAAACAGACACCTTTAGTCATTGAATAGCATGTAGAGGAGCACATAATGGCTGGGCGCCGACACAACACATCAGTAGGTGTCAAGTACCTATTATTTTTTCGGAGGCGGTTTCCTATTTTTTTTTTATTTTTTCTATTAAGACTTATTGACACATCTCATAAACAATTTTGTAGTTGAAGTTCTTTTTAATTTTTCTTATCTATTATATAGATAGGACATATATTTTGCCTCCCAAAATGCACGCCCCTCCACTAAATAATTGCAACGCTTGCTTGTGTGTGTGCAGCGTTTTTATTGGAAACTCATTACACATTGACGAGCTTGCGCGTTTGCGTCGACACGCTATTTTGCATGTAGAGGTGAACACTTTGGAGGGGCGTGCATTTTTAGACTGTACACACTCTACTTATGTATGTAGTTCGATTTCCATGAATCCTCTAGATGTGAAAATCAGTGCTGATATAATAGTAGGGGAGCCCGTGATGCTAAATTTGTTATTAAAGTTTTGTGGGGATCTATTGGATTAGGTAGATTTGGTGCAAAAATGATAAAAAAGGTTATGTTACGGTAAGGAAATGATATTAATAACGCTTGGAGCCTACGCTTCAGGTATTGTTGATAGTTTTAGCTTCATTGCCTTGAGAAAATCGTCAGATTAGATTTTTCCCGTAATCCTTAACAGATTTTCTTCACATTAAATAAAATCAGTCGCGCTGGAGCATTTTATAAGCGATAAGTGGACGTTCTTTTTTACAACTTTGTCTCCTATTTTGTTATTTAAATAATGTAAACATATCTCCGTATAATGAACTTACCTTAAACTAATGAGCCGGATCTGAGATTATATTTGGTGGGGGTATATTACAGGGTACAAGGATCCTCCCTATATGGGTTTTCTGCCGTAAAAATATACTTGAGTATTGCGGAAAAACCCCTGTTGGGCTCCCCTACCATGAGAGTCACATCAGATAATGTATGGAGGGAGAAACTCGCAATTGATCGCTTTAGTGTACGCTATCAAAGCACGTACAGTACTTGATGACGCAAGTGGCGTTGCGTTGTACTGTTTGTAATGAACACGTGAACTGGTTTGGGCGGATTATCCGTGCTATTTGTCCATGGGATTACACGTGCGGATAACGGTCTCAGAGAGACACTATTACCTAACGTAGGGTAAAATTCGGTGGAAGCTCGCCTCGTCACTTAAAATAACTTTTTAAATTTAAATTTAGAAAAGGAAAATGACAAAAATTATAACAGATCAGTTATAATTTTTCACAATTTCCATTTCTAAATTAAATTAAATTTAATTGTACAGACATTCAATTTCATTTGTATTATTGTATTGTAATGATTATTATCTTTTTTTTTTTACTATAATTTAGCTGTTTTGAATCTATATATATATATATATATATTTTTAAATGACGTAAATTATTATTCTTAAGCATGTTATGATGACCCATAATAATTAGTAGGACGTATGTGTAATAATTTTTTTTTATTAATTGTATTCTATGATATTTTGTATGTACCTACTGTCGGTTGTCCATAAATAAATAAATAATCTTTAATCGGAAGAGAAAACAATAATGGCTTTTTATTATTTTGCTTGGCTTCATTTAAGTAGTGGCTGTTTGCCGCAACTTCGTCGGCGTAAAACTTGTCGGAGCCTTAGACCACCTTAATCCAGCCCACCTTAAATCAGCTCTTAGCGGATGTTTACTAGCTTTAAATTATTTGCGTACAATACGTAAATTTCAGAGCCTCAATAGCTCAACGGTATAAGGTATGGAATGAAATCGGCAAGGTACCCGGTTCTAACCCCACCGCCGTTGGGGTATTGTCGCACCCACTCCAAATACAAGCTTTTAATTTGAGCTTATTAGGAGGGGTAAAAGGGAATATTAGACGTACCTAAAAGTATTCCTAATATTAAAAAAAAAAGAAAAAACCCACGCTCCAGGCGTTATGTACAACATGACCTTATGTACCCTTTTTTCTGCATCTAATCTGTATAATCCTATTGACCCCTACAGCGCTTTAGTGGCTACAAAATTAGCACCGATCCTCCCCCTACTATTAAGGGTCCCTTTGAAAAACATATCACGTATCTCCAGCATCATTTCATAATGGTGGGATTTCAGGTCATTGGCAAGTGAGCAAGAGTTCATTTCGGCGGATTATCCGCGTACTTAAGTTCATACTTGCAGCGATTTTCAGGCCCGCTTTATGTATTTTGTTCTTAATTAAAACCTATGTATATTATGCCAGAGTATGCCAGAGATAAATAGCTTCATTTGAATCATTTCAATGATCATATATTGTGGCCGGGGACTTTGTGCAGCTTCCCAAAGCTTTGTAGTGTTCAAGGACAAAAACGAATAAGCTCCTCGAGCTATGCCTGGCTCCGGCATTAGACGCTACATTTCAAATTATTTGCCTGTTGAAAATTATTGCTATATGAAAGAAATATTATTAATAAGATATTAATAAAAGGAATTGTGGAGGTCGTGGCCTCATCAGTGGTCGTCATTTGAGTTGCTAAGTTAAGCTACTCTGGCTGCGATTGGGTGATAGATGGGTGATCCATTCTAACACTGGTTTATATTTGATATCCGACCTCCTCCGTGTTTCGGAAGGCACCTAAAACAGTGGGACCTGATTAATGTCACTTTGTGATATTAATCGTAAAGTTGTAGAGATCGTGGGGGTTCCGAGGATGACGTCAGATGGCAATCGGTCATCTTAACTCGCCCCACAACCAAATCCTCTGCAATCTACGCGGACCCTGGTACTTAACCGGGATAACGCTAGGAAGAAGAAGAAGATTAATAAAAGGAATAATGAATGTGGGTAAAGTAAGCAAAGCTCATGTGTGAATGAGCTGGGCATGTGACACTAATGAACCCACAAAGGTGGGCCAATGTTACGACTATATGGACTCCCACCAATGGCCGCCAAAGACCAGGTAGGCTTCGACGTCCTCAATATGAAGGTACAATCAATAATTACAATTATTCAACTCGTAATTCAACCAATTGGGTTTGATAACATGATAGCAAGGTATTGTATAGTTATATATGTATATGGTTTACGATCTCGAAGATGCCCTTGTATGGACATCAGTATATTGTATTGACCTTTGACCTATTGACCTTGTATTGACATTTGAAAATCGAAATTGTTTTATCCAATTTTTTTTTAACCTGCTAATTAAGTTAAATTTATTATAATTATCTTACTTTCTTGACACCTCCCGACTTTAATATCTTATAAAGTTATAGTATAATAAAACAGTTTCGATATAAAATTTATCCATTAAAATTGCAACGCCCTAACGGGGCATCATGTATTATACATTATACTAATGTATTATATATATTATAAACATGTGCAATGAAATAAATGAATATGAATATATTATATGTTACTTCATATGATACAACTGCTACTGTTTATAATAAAGTAGTGGAACCGGCAGACGTTTACCTTTTTTTGCTGGGAAATGCATTTACGCACCTGGTCCGGAGACCAGGAGTGTGGGCCTCGCTGGCTAAATGCCAGAATAACCTCTAAAACCCAGCGGGGCCCTCTTCATCCTTGGGTGGAGCGACATAGGGTCACTTGTCGCATTCTACTATGCCGCTTAATTTTCTTCTTGTAGCAACGAATAAAATAAAATAGAAAACAATATTTAAAAAAATATTTTAATCTTCATTACAGTAAATCGTAGCCTAAGCATTGGAGAAAAAGTGGAAAAATGTTTTTTTTTCTAAAATTCAATAAATACACACGAAGTTTTATCTATACAATATAGAGACAATTTAACGGATGCACGATCTATGCTTACCAAATTCTGTTGTAATAAAATATTCTTTTTTCTAGTTAGCAAGACTTGTTAAAAATCAAAGTCCCTTATCATAAAACACATATTAAACCTCCAAAGGTTTTGTATCACAAAATGCTGAAGACACTTTTACAATATACATACAATCCTGAATCAATATGGACCAAAACATAAACAGTAATTCGTATCATTTCGACATAAAATGATAAAATAATGTTAGACCTACGGAAATTTGTATATTAATACAATATTGTGTTAGATTGCTACACCATTTAAAAAACCAACACAAGTCTTGTTTTTTTTGTACCCTAATACAGTGTAATCTATACGTAGACTGTTAATTTATATGCTTAACAACAAAAACGTCTTTTTATAAGTTACTTCTAACACAAGCTCATCTAAATTATTATTAGTGTATATTTCTTATAGATTCTCACTTTAAAATATTATTTGGTTTTAAACTGCATAGCTCTAAAACAAAGCAAAAATTTCATTGTTGTACATTATAAACATAATTTGAAACATTATTGTGTGAATTACAGTGTGATTCGACGCCAAACGTAATAGTAGGGGAGCCCAAGAAGGGATTTTGTGTTAAATCTCGGTTATTGCATAGGGCATGTACGCTATGAATGCGTTATGCGCTCGAGTATTTCCATGTGACTATTTCTTTTACATTTTTGGAAAGTAACACTCGATTCCCCCCACAAAAAAGGCATACTTAACATAAACTTTTTTTCGTGTTTGCACCCATTCTACGCAATTAAATAGGTCCATATGGCGCTTTAGTAACTACAAATTTAGCATCTCGGCTTCCCTACCATAAGTTATACGCAATTAAAGATGGTGTAACTAACTCTACGAGTATGTCATAAAAATTACGACACTGAAATTTTAATATTGCTCGACAATATCTTGCCATATCATTTTTATATTAGTGGTATCTGTAGTTGTAAAGTGGGGTTATAAAGACTTCATTGTAAGGAATAACTGTTTTTTTCCTTGCTTTTAAGGGACTGCCTGGAATTTTCTTACTTATAACTATAATTATGTATATATGAATGGAATAATAAGTAGACAAAACGAAGAGAAGAGTTAAAAAAAAAGTAGAAAATTTTCTAATATTATAAAATTTATCCATTAAAATTGCAACGCCCTAACGGGGCATCATGTACAATTATAATCATGTGCAATTAAATAAACGAATATGAATATGAATATGATGAGCCTTCACCTATCCTGACGTACATTTATATAGATGTATATAATTTTACTGTACGAGAGTATGACAGTTGTACTCCTTCTAGACTGATTTTTGAGTAAGTCCAGGTAGCCACTAGGTGGCTTCCAGCTCCTAACACAAACTCAAGAATTTAAATTAGCGAAAAAAGTGCAACGTAAATTGCAAAAAAGGCGTGTAACAAAAACTACAATTAGGTAACACGCTTTACAAAAGGAATGACATAAGTCCATCAAATGTAAAGTCCGAAAGATAAACCTGTAAATGAAACAAAAAGAGTTTATTATCCAAATAATATACTTGTGGACTTTATATAGTCTAGAACAAAATCTATAACCATATAAAAAGCAATTTTATTAAGACATCTCGTGTAATATTGTGTAAGCGTGTCGAGACTCACGCTTTATAGCGTACTCTCTAAACCCATTTTATCATCAGCAGTTCCTTTCGCGTCCCCGGACAATATAATGTATTTTCCTTCAAGAACAATAAACGTTAAAGTTTGCCACGGTTCGAACTTATTTGCCCCACCGTTAACGTCCTTACGGTAAATGTGTGTATCAATATTTATTTTATTTTCTTTACTTATTTATCAGTTCGGGATTATTCGAGTCTCACGAATTTTACGATTTTTAAGCTCCCCCTCCCGTTCTAGTTGTTGTCAAATTTTTGAAACCTTCTTATATAAGAATGTTTTCATATGAAAACAAATAATTTTAATTTTTATGGATGATTAAAAGAAAACAGCAATTTCAATTCTTATTTTATCCTATTTCTTTTAATAATTTTTATTTTTGACTTGTGAAGTCACAAAGTTTTTCCCAACTAGCCAGCCAGGTTGTCACACAATTTCTCCCTTTAACATGTAACGTATTTTTTTTCATGTAACGACATTTCCACTTTGTCCATACAGGGCAGTAAAACTTAAAAATTATTCAGAGTCTCAAGAATGATCAACTAGTCTTTGACTAGAATAAATACATAAATTAAGATTTCGAGTATACAAACATTATCTTTGTGCAGTTTGACTCTAGCTTGTCAAGAAACACAAAAGTAGCAGTTAATTAATAAAGTTGTCTCAAAGACGTATTAGTTGATCAAGTTAACGAACCGATCGGTCTTCAGAGGTAACCAAAATGTAAGCAAAGATTTGTGAAAATAACACAGTACCTTATACGGATGAGAAAGCTGAAATTAAGGAGAGTGTAAAATTATTATTAAAAATGAGGTATATATAAATTTATATGAAATTAAACAAAATTAAATCAAAATAAAGATAAAGTTATCACAAAGATACAAATAAAAAAGAAAAATGTAGTGTATTGAAATTATGTGTAGTGTATTGAAATTTTGTTTGATCTTTTTGCTTGATTTTGTCTACCTGTCCATATTTTTTACTTATATGACAAGATGATACGGACTGATTGTTTATAGTTTATAAGCGTAAAAAAAGTTTGACTTTGATTTTTATGTATAATTGAAATCGATATCGTTCCTTTCGTGTCAATAAATCTGAGACACCGTCCTCTATCCTGTCCACTGTGTGCGCAATAATACTAAATTTATAGAAAAAAAAATGCATGTGAAAGATTACATAAAAAAAAACATTAAAGAAAGTTTGACTTTGATTTACATTTGAAATCGATATAAGTCCTTTTGTATTAACAAATCTGAGACACCGCTTACAATTGCGTTAATAATGTCCATTGCGTCAAACTATTTATAGAACAATAAAAAATAAAATGCACAAGATTACATTAAAAAAACCATTAAAGAAAGTTTGACTTTGATTTGTATTTGAAATCGATATAAGTCCTTGCGTATCAATAAATCTGAGCCACCGCCTACTATCGATGTAATCATGTCCACTGTTACTAGTTTTGATACCACCTATGATTTAACGAGTAGAAAAATAAAAAATCAACTATTAATGCACTCTACCAGGCTTCGTACAATTAACTCCACATTTAAGTGTAACTAAAGTACATGTAACTAAATAAATAAACGTAAATAAAATAAAGTAAACTAAAGCAAACTAAAGTAAATTAAAGTACACTAAAGTAAACTAACGTAAAGTAAAGTACACCAAAGTAAACGTTTTTATATTAACTCCCTTATAATATTCGGGAGATGTCATTAAATAAATTTAAAACTTTTATTTAACGCAAACCATCCAAAAATCCTATTTTAATGTAAAGGATTATTTGAACGATAATAGTACTTTGGATTAAATTGGTCTAACTAAATCTGAATTATTATGAAAACGGTGATAACAAAAAAAAAAATTACGAGTATAAAATAGATTCTCAGTCAGGGCGCGTGAGAAACACTCGTAAAACTAGCTTTAAAGTCGTAAACTTTATCACCAAATTATTAAATAACGATTTTAAAAATAAATATAATAATTATGCATATGTCGTTAATAAGTACTTATATAAAAATGGCCAAGAACATGCCAAGACACGCTTATATAGAAGGGTTCCGTATCTGATACGCTATAAACGTATTTGTTAAATAACTTCAAAAGTTGTTGGGGTGGTTGAAATTTGGCCAAAAATCTTTCCATTTGCGTACTTAAAGATATGTACAAACTTCACATCCTTAATTCAACTTAATTTGACAATTTAATCGCATTATATATCATAATTGACAAATACGTTGTTATATTGTGATGGTTATCATGGCTAAGTTCTAATCATCCCATCTTATAGAAAAATGTATACATGTCTGTATAAATCGGTTAGCATTGATGTGCGTGTGGTTCTATTATAATAAATAAATAGCTTAAAATGTTTATAATGCATATTTTATAAAAATATTAGCATTTCCTCATCCTCCTCTATATTAATATAATTGTACCAAATTTCATACCCCTCCGTCCGCGCAATTTTCGTTAATGATTTTGTTTCACGTATTAACATATAGATAGAATCATCCCATGAAAGATATTGTATTCAAAGTACAGTTAAGTTAAGTAAATCAGTAAGTGATGATTTTGAGTAAATCTTATGCTATCAAAGTTATATTGAAATCATTTTAATGTTTTATATTATCATAAAATTTGGCTTAAAAGTTTTATTATATTTTTTTTTATAATTAGCCTATACTGTCCCACAGCTGGGCAAAGGTCTCCCCCTTTTCCAACCACACCTTCTTTTCCTGACCCATTTGAATCCATTTCTTTCCCGCAAAGACGCCATTATTATTAATAATCCTTAAATCGTTTTATTTTATATTATGTTAGGTAATAATTAGAATATAATACTTTATTATTTATTCGCTTAAAACGTGTAATTAGTTCATTGAAAAAAATCTAATAAGAATATTAGTTACTGTGGAAAACCTAATTAAAATGTTGATAAAATACACTTTATTTGTTAGTAAATTGTATAAAATATAACGGAATTAATCAAGTCATTCGGAAATCAAAGACAGAAACTTCAATTTTATTTCTATCATCTGTGTTCTAGATTAAGAATACATTAACGTAAATAAATACGACTTAATATTAGTACATTGTACCTGAGTAAGTCTGAATTAAATCATTCGGATGACTAAAAATTATTACATGGAACAATTTCACAATGCGTAACGTGCAAAAAAAACCGTTTCGGTCCGGGAGCTAGCAACATCGAAAAAAAATAATCGTTGAATGGCTGATTTTAGATATAAAATTCCGTATTGAAAGTGGATAGCGATGGGGTAATTTTTGTGCCTCAGAACAGAAATATTTTAATGGTCAACCCGCCCTTTCTACAGGTAAAAATTATGTTTTTGAAATCATTTTTGCGTGCCTTTCATTTTTACGTAGCTTTCTAGAACAAACTAAACTGCTTTGATTTTAGCTAACTAATTTGTTGCGATTCTTCGATGCCTCAGATGGATTCCTCACATGAATGGATGCCTCAGAGTTTTTTTTTAATATTACAAGGGGCAAACGAGCAGGCAGTTCACCTAAGTGACTACGGACGCCCATGCAACTGCAACTGCAACACCAGGGGGATCGCAGATGCGATGCCGGCCTTTGAGAAATTACTATGCTCTTTTCTTGAAGGTCCCTAAGTCGTATGAGTGATGTGAATTCTAGTACCTAGGATATACCTAATTATTTTTATATTTTAGTACTTTTACAGTAAAAGCGTTGAACTTAAATAGATTTTTTACCTTTTTTTAAGCCTTTAGTCTTTTCGTGTTACTTAAAGATAAAGTGGTAGGCACTACCAGAAGGCCGAAGCCCTCAAATACGTACTACTTTTAAGAAATGTGTCTTTTTGCGGATTTTTAAGGTGTCTAAGTCGTATCGTTTCCAAAACACCGCAGCAATAAAATCTCACCAAAATGCAAGGTTACTACAGTGAAGCTAGAAACTTACGATATCGAGATGATTAGCGTGAAATTTCATATTTTAACGTGCCGTCTGCTCCTAACATGCTGATGCTGGCCATCCCGTTTTTGGAGATTACACTAATAAAAAAGCAGACAAGAGCGGACATACAGACAGACACAAATGATTTAGCTTTCCTTCTACAAACTACAAATACTCAAAAATAACTATGACAAACAGTTAGTTATTTTATTTAAATAAATACATGAGACTATATGACACACGGACATCTGTTCCTGAGGTAGACAACTTAAATCCTTTGTTTATAGGTAACAGACGCCTGTTACACAAATATATATATGTGGCATCAGAGAGTGAGGTTATTTTTTAAAAATACGCAGAACCGCTGATCTAGTTCAGGCCATCGGCTCTGCTTATGTTCTATAACTCATAGTTAGACATGGTACATAGCAATGATAAAAATAAGTAGCTAATTCAAATGCTTTTATTACACAGGATTACACGAATATTAACATAATGATAAGAACAGTGAAAATCAAGCAAATCAATCTTACAACTCCATGATTAGATTAACATAGATTTTACTTACAATATTTCCGTTCCAAAAGATCACTTGCTTTTTATTAACATTGCCCCGCCTACCGACAAACGGAAGCGGGGGTGTCGTGTTATTATTTCAAATCTCATTTAATTAAGAGATAATCACATTACACAATAATTCATAAATTAATTAGAAATCAATATTCTAAAGTTTGTCAAATTTTATTTGGACAGTTCTTAAAAGTTAGAATTAATAAGTTGCTACAGTCAACTTCGTAATTATTGTAATAAAAGTTACAAGGTTTTAATTTAAGCTTAGTTGGGGGAAAAGGGAATATTAGACATACCTAAAAAGTATTCCTAATATTTAAAAGGAAAAAATTTGGTATGTCTTAAAATTAAATGCGAAATACATTTAGTTTTGAATTGAGATGAGTAGAGAAAAGGATAAGACCTATAGAAGACGAAAGTAATAAAAAACCCTGACATCCGTTATTTTAAAAGATTTTTTAACCATTTAACCAATGTAAACCCTCATCTAAGAAAATCCCTGATGTGAAAAATGGCATGAGCTCCAAAACTAACACAAACAGGGGAAACCAGAGCAAACAAACATACATCTACGGTAACTTCGGATACGGAGGGAAAAACGAAAATTTAAGAATATTCGGCGATTATCCTCTACCTTAAATACGCCTGTGTTTTGTGTGTAATACGGTACATAATTTTGTCATTTGTAAATTATATATGTGAGGTAAAAGTCATGTCAAATAATCCAAGTTGTGTTAGCTGTCTATATAAAATGAATTCCTATTACCCTTAGAAAATTTGAGGATACTTAACCACCATACTAATGTAACTTTAGCGCTTTTACCGGGAACGGGAATAGGAACGGATACTGGAACTGAAATGGGACGGGAACGGGAATAATATTGTAATAAATAAATATAGACAGGACTATATGACACATGGACGTCTGTTCCTAAGGTAGAAAACTTAATGCCTGTGTTATATATAACAGACGCCTGTTATACACAAAGTATTTATATATTTTTTGTAGAAATATATAAATACTTACATAGAGATAATAATACCCAGACTCGAGGTGGGAATCGAACCCACGGCCCCCGGAGCGAAAGGCAGTGTCGCAGCCCACTGCGCCAACGGGACAGTCAAAATGAATCCCTATTTGCCTTAATTAGAAAATTTAAGGATAGTTAACCACCATACTATTTAATTTCTAATGTAACCTAAGCGCTTTTACCGACTACGGGAATGGGATCTGGAACAGAAACTTGAACTCGAACGGGAACGGGACGGGAACGGGAAAAATATTATAAGATAATAGAATGTAGTAAATAGTAAGTAAACCAATGTTCGAGCAGGACTTTCTCTGCCGGGACCGCCAGTGCCAAAAATAAAAAAATTGCCAAGGGCGTGTCGAAGCACTTTTATGCAGAAGGGTTGTGTATCTGATATGCGATAAAGTTTTTTGTTAAATAACTTCAAAAGTTGTTGTCCAAACTCCCTGAATATAATTTTCCTAATGAGTTTATAGCATGTTCTATAAACATAGAAGTTTCAAGTCTCTACATCAAATAGTTTGGAAATCTCGGGGGACCACCTTGCGGGCGGACAGACGGACAGGTAAAAAAGACCAGACTTTTTAGAATTCCATGGCCATTCTATTTTTAGCATTTTACCCTTTGGCTGCCGGGTCACGATTTGTTGCTAAATACGGAATCCACAATCACGAGGGAATTGCGATCCATTTGTGGGTTTGAGGAAACCCTCAGGAAACGGGAAGTAAAAGCTGAAATATCGAAAATATGTATACATCCATTCGATTTAATGTCAAGTCAAATGAAATTCTAAAATCTAAAAAATTGATTTAATGTTTATCTCTTCTTTGGAACAGCTTATTGCGGTTTGTCCTCATCTTACCCAAGGAATCCAAAACGATTGACGTCATTAGATTATTATTAGTTTTTAATTTATGAATTATTTTTAATAAACTATTTATAAGTGTTTAATTAATGCCTTACATCACGATTAGTGTCACTGAGTGATATTAATCGTACGGAGAATGTAGAGGTTTCGGAGATGACGTCAGATGGCAGTCGGTACTCTTAACTCGCCCCACGGCCACATCCTCTGCACTTTTAGAAGACCCTGGTCCTACACCGGGATAACGCTTGGTAGAAAGTAGAACATTTTTAAGTTCAATTTGTCCTTTTTGGGTCCGCCAGCTGTGTCAAGCATAATTTCTTCTTCATCATAGCATTCATTAAATACCAGGGTCCGCTTAGATTGTAGAGGAGGTGGCTGTGGGGGCGAGATAAGATAACTGATTGCCATCTGACGTCATCCTCGGAATCCCCACGATTTCTACAACCTACGACTAATATCACTCAGTGACATTAATCGTGTCCCACGGTTTTACGTGCCTTTCGAAGCACGGAAGAGTTCAGATATCAAATATAAACCAGTGCTAGTATCACCCGGTCGCAGCAACAGCAACTTAACCTAGGAATCGACTCAAATGCCAACCACTGAATAGGCCACGACCTCCTCAAGTGTCAAGCATAATTTACTTGTAGATAAACACAAGGATAACAATAAACTGATCAAAAATGATCTCTGCCTTGTAACTGATGCGTTTTATTTCATTAAAACTTTCTATTTACGAGTGGACTTTAATCTAGTTCGTTAGTGGCAGGTTGTGTTCGGTTTTCCGACCGTTCGGAAGACGGAATTGTTTTAATTGAAAACGGCGTTGGCCGTGAAATTAACTCTGTATGAAATCTCGCTCTCGAAGCGATTAGAAGCTACATGTTTATTTTAAAACCCGTCGTCACTAGGCGTATTATACAGCCGAAGACTATATTATTTAAAAAGATAAAACTGTCAAGAATCGCCCGAATATTGTACTTTATAATGAACATGGTAATGTTCATTGTAAAATACAATGAACGTGTAAAGTATAAAATAAGAGACCGTGTGTCATGACACGGGCGTGGTTGCTAAGGTCGACAATCTAATGCCTGTGATATAGGTAACAGCCGCCTGTTATAAGCATATATTTTTTTGGTAATATATAAATGCATATAGATAATACACCCAGATTCGAGACGGGAATCGAACCCACAACCCACGGATCGTAAGGCAGGGTCACTGCCCACTGCGCCAACGCACCAGTCTAATTTAGTTAATTGTATTAAAGTTATTTTTTGTAAGAACTATTTTTTTAAAGACTGGCTAGCGAGTTTCTTGCTGATTCTTCACGTGGCTCGACTTTTCCGAATCAGTGGTAGCTTTTAAAATATATGATAAAAGTTTTTGAAAGTATATTTGAATAAAACATTTTTGATTTGATTTTAATGGATCAGGCATTATTTTGAAAAATTGAAACCCATACATGCCGGGGTCTTAAAGAACAACATATTCATAGCTCAAAGGCCGTCCAAGTATCTGCGTCTTGTGGTTGATCACGGCCAGGACCCCAGGTGAACTGTTTATTTGTTTGTCTATGGTAAATAAAAAATCCTTTGTAAAGACAATTAGTATAATCTACCGAATTAAATTGTGATTTAAACCATTCAAGTATTCACATATTTGTTTTCATTCCGGTGGTTAAATCGTCACGTATTTTCACATATCAGGGTTGTTTGTAAGCTTCTCAAATCTGGTATCGCCACAGTACGTGCTTTCATCAATGAGGGAAATTACATTTTTTAACGCTGATTGAATAATGGCTTATTTTTAACCACTTTATACGCAAAGGTTTTAACAACGGCTGTGTTTTGGTGATATATTTTTTTAATGACATAATAAGTTTTATCTATACGAATATATTGTTTCTATATATATAAAAGTAAGATCTGTAGAAAGGTCATCAGAATGTTGTGTGTTCAGATTTCGTCGGGAGGTTGTGGAATCTCATCGGTCACCAATGTAGATAGTCACACCAACGTGGAAAGTGGTCGGCAAGGAATGAGTGAGCGGGAGTGTAGGCCGATATGCTCAACCACCGCAGAGGAAGGTCGTCAGTACGGGCTAGGGTATATAGATATATATAGCGATCGTATGTAGAAACTTTGCTAGCGTGAGTTTGATTTTGTATAGTACGCGAAAACGTTTGTACTGCGTCAGTCGACCTGTCCGTACAGCGCCATCTGTTTACTTACGTCGTTTACTATATTTTGATTACTCACTTAGGAGTTTAAAAAATACTTTACAATCGATTCTCAGACCTACTAAATATGCTCAAAAAATTTCGTAAGGATCGGTCAAGCCGCGTCGGAGGAGTGCGAGACGAGAATTTTATATATAAGACATTAGCTTTTATATATTCCTAATTATATACAAGAAAGGCTGTAGCATATGTTTAGAGTTACGAAACAGCTTATGGATTCTGCCAATACCCGTCTATTTTTTAGAAAACAGCAATAATAAGTAAGAGTGGAGCTTTGGCGGAGTGGTATAACGTACCCTCAGCCCTTTGTCCCAGCCTCTGAGAACCCCCCCCACCTGGATTTGAGCTGCCGTGGTCAACATGGAAATCTTTAAATAGACTCCGGACACAGGTTGGCCGAAGCATTCATGTCGGATCAGTAAATCCTGATATTACCGCATTCAAGCAAACAAACAAACTTACTTAAGCTTTATAGTATAGATTTGGCGTCAGTCCTCGTAACACGGCGCCATAACATTCACAAACCTTCGAAATTGAACATTATTTTTCTATAATTATGTTCAATTTTGAAGGTTTGTGATTGATAAAAAGTAACGCGGATGAAGTCGTAGGTTACAGCTACACTGTATATCATCATTCACAGCCCTTTTTCTCCCACTGCTGGGCAAAGGCCTCTCCCCCTCCCTACTACACTTACGGTCTTGAGCCAATCTGGACCAGGTTTGATCCGCCACAGATAATATCTGTGTCGTCGACCCATCTAGTTGCTGGACGAACTGGACTCTGTATATAAGTAACTATATATAAGTGTAAAATTCTAAGAGGTTCGTTTGCTAACAATATGCATTGAGAACGACAAACTCGGTGCTTCATTCATCTCCACGCAATTAAAATTGCCTCACAGCTAATTACTTAATTACCAACGTAAGACTTGTGTTAAACCTTTAGAATGTAATTAGTCGTTATCAAAAGGAAATATAAAGTTTTCATTGATAGTTATATAGATAGGTTTTGACTTAATATTATTGATTTTAGTTTGTTCGTTTCAACGTTAGCTTTCGAGTTACTATCCAAAAATATCTTACAGTTCTCCTGCTACTTAAAAAAAAGTCCCTTATACTCTAACACAGACAGAACTATAAATTAGTTTTCTCGCAAATTTCTCGTGACATTACATTCGAAAAAAGAATATTCGAAATATGCCATTTACGGATATTCAATTTTAAGAATAAAAACGCGCCTTCGATGTTGTATTAAATTTCATTATTGTCATGTTTTTAAAATTCGAAAATTAGACACACCTTATCAACAAAAAAATTTGGTGGCACTATTTCATTATATTTATAGCGTAGAGCTAGACGTACAACGTAATAGAAAGTAATAGTAAAAATGAGTAAGTTCGTTATACTATTATTTTTTTATTTTACTTTTTGGGCTGTATGGCAGTTTTACCTTTGCCTTATGAAAATCGAACAAACATAATATTAATTAAATTATTTATAATTTTTCTATAGAAATTATTTTTATTTTCTTTAATTTTTTTAAGAAAAGCACTATGTGAACCTCGGCAGAAATAACAATTGCCCATATCGTATTTTAAAATCCTACTCGTCCGGCACTTGGTCATTTTCTGCGCCTCGACAACAATGTACTATTATTATTATAAGTATGACTATTATTTAAACAATTTTAGAGCTCAAGTTTTTAGCAAAAGGGAGTATTTAACCCAGCGCCATCTAGTTTGCTTTGGTGTAACCTTTTCCACTCGACATCATTGCCATCTTGTTATGTAGCGGCCGCTACACTTACCATAAATTGTTACGGAAGAGCGAGACCTTCTGACAAGAATTTTCATACTTACTAGAAGGTCTCAACCTTTACTTGTTCTTGTAAAATTGAAGCGAAAATAAACATTTTATTATTTATTATAACAAGGGCATTTTACAAGCGCAGGAATAAGTATTTTTTGCTAATTTTTCATTATTTTTTTAGGTAATGAATATGGCTACTAAACATTCAGCATGTTAGATCATAAACAGCCACCGTAGACTTTAGACGAGAGATCAACTAGTCTATCACGGCAATTAGTCCAGTCGCGATAAAGCAAGAGATATAAATGTACCAAACAATCAATTAAAATCTAGGATAATAACAAAAACTGTATCTTACTTAATAGCTAATTAACTTTAATTATAAGTGAAAAGTGCAAGAATCCTATCAAACGACATTTACTACTGAAGCACTAAAATCTAAGATACTACAAATGTATGAGCACTTAACGCGAGGCTGTGTTATAACAGGAGTGATCGTTTTACGTAATTTCCCGCGACCCACCATATGCAGGTTGAACTTTTATTGCTCTTTTGTGAAGCAGTTACAAATCGATTTGGTTTTATTTTATTTTTATTTTATTTTATTAGGGAAACAAACAGTATAATATTTCTTACAAAAATTCTTATGACATAATTTATAAACCGATAAAGTTTCCACATTTAAATATAACATATAGTGTACAGAGTAGATTAAAGATAACAAAAAAAGTGTTAAATATATTATATGGATTAAGAGAAAAAAAAAAAGAAGTTAAAAAAAAAATAGTTACAAAAATCTAATACGTATAAAATAGTTACAATTATTTAAATAGTTCTACTTAATAGCTTAACTATTGAACAACATCTTAATATTGAAATGTTAACAAACAATTTTAATATATTACTTTCTTTTATTCAACGAAAAAAGAAGGACGACAGAAGGAAAGAACTATTTTTAAGTAATATTATTCATATTCTTAAGATAAATCTCGTTTTGCAGAAACAGGATGTGCCATCCGATACAGAAGATACAGAAAATATCTCTAAAATCTATTCTGGAAATTGCACTAAAAGCAAATATTTCCACATCGCTATATCTTACTTCAAATCGACCCTTTCTGCGTGGACGTTTGATAAATGCTTGCTTTGACCTAAACTTAGATTCAGATTTAATTTTCTCTCGCATTTAAAATAGGTCTTTACAAATGTTCAGACCAAATGAAGAGATGTCGAATAACTTTAAAAATTAAAATCCTCAAAAATCCACAAAATCATTAAAATCAACGACGACATTCTGCGGCTAACAGCTAGTACGACTCATCATTACTTATTAGTAATATAAATGTGAAAGTAACTCTGTCTGTTACGCTTTCAGGCCTAAACCACTAAACCAATTTTAATGAATTTTAATATAGAGATAGACTGGACCTTGGAGAAGGACATAAGCTGTGAAAATGTGAAATAGCGGCTGCAAGTTTTGTATGAAAGTCGAAGAAAATGACGCGGATAAAGTCGCGCCTTGAAACTGGTATTACTACAAAAGTGTTTTCCGATTGTGTAAGGTGAAATTGTCAATAGTAAAAATTTCTTGCATTACTCACAATTGTCACAGCCATATGAAAGAGAAACGATGTTACGTATGCACAAACGAGCGTTTAAAAAAACTTATACATACATAGATATTGAATGATTTGAACTCGCATGACCGCAGCATTGAACTTGTGCGAACAAAATTATATGCAATGGATGGGACTTAAAAATAGGGTTGAAAATCGAAACTCGCTGATATATCGATAAATAATTAATTGCGAGATTGTTAAATATCGACACCTCAATAAACTTAATTTATTTTGACTTTCTCAAATCACATCAAAGTATAATGTAAATTTTGTAAATCAAAGTGTAAACAATATTTGCTTTATTCTAGTTCCAATTATATAAGAGCGGCAATTTCAAAGAGACTTTTAATTACCCAAATCAATTAGTAACTTAATTAATGAAATGAATAGGCCTTTTATGAAAAACCTCATTTCCAGTAATACTGAAATAATAATTAAATTAAAACGAATGAATAAGAGTAGAATATCGCGGTATATAAGCCGATTTGCAATTATGAATCTCATTTTCCGGTAAGTTGATAATAATAGAGGATCATTAAAAGCCGAGACCGATCGACATCGAAGTATTGACGAAAATTATAGAAACATACAAATCACATACAAGGGCAATGTCAGTGATACAAACACAACGTCCTTCGGGTGATTTGATCCGTGACCATTATACAATGACAGACAGACGAACTAGTGTAGAGTTGGTCAACATTGGCCTGACATTTCGCAAGGGCCCCTGAATAAAGAATCGAGTTGGGCTGAATTCCGATCACCGGGAAACATGTGTTCGATACATGTAATAAATCCTAATAAATGTACTAGTAAACGTCAAACGAAACAGTGCAAACCTATAGATACTCTTAAAATAAATAATTCAACAAGCATCGTATCAGCTGATAAAAATTACCAGTTACAGAGACACTTATTTCGTATGATTAATTATATGAAAGATATACATATCAACTTAAATTTCATAGTAAAATAAAAATGTTATAAAATTTTATTTAGACAGTATTTACTGTTAAATAATGATTTTTTTAAAGGGAAATATAAGATATTAGTAAATAAAGTGTGCAATTTGTATCAACACCTTTTCAATTTAAATCAGAAAAGCTTTTAATTAAAAGGATTAATAATAATACTGCCTCTGTATACTTTCTGTGTGTCAAAAATTAATGGATAAATGTAGTAAGATTATAAGTACAATAGATTTTATTTCAATTTAATATTTAAACTGTCAAAGATTACTTATAGAATATCTTTAATATGTATATTTTTTTTAAGTTTAAAGGAATCTTCTTTCTCAACCAATTTGTTAGGATTTAATTTCAAATTTAAAATTTTTAGGCAATATTAAAAACAAATAAGTGGAGAGTGGAATATGGTGTTGCAAACTTATCTGAAAACAAAGAGCTCTTAGATAAATACAAAGATAAAGCAAGAGTGTTAAGACACAGAGATATTGTTGGGAGACCAATAGTCTACATTCCAGCCAAAAATCATAGTTCAAGTGATAGAAATATTGATGATCTTACAAAGTTTATTGTATATTGTTTGGTAAGTAATTTGTATGACAATAAATCTTATAATAGTGATGCAGCTCTTCTAATAAATTATAACTCATGAGAGGTTTTTGGATATGAAATTATATACATAGAACTTGCTGTATAAATTAATTTTAAATAAAAAAAAAACAAGTCTATGAACATAATTAGTAAACCCAGTGGATTTAATAAAAATCAGTTTGTTTAACTGAAGAGGTTTTCCTTTTAGGCACATTATACTGATACATATATTGCACGATTACTAATAAACTGACCTAACTCAAAAAAGCTATTTTTTGGGTAATCCCAAAATGTTTTGTCATTTACGACTTATTCCGCTTATAATTCGATAAAACGGTATTATAGCAACAAATTATGTATTTAAAATAATAGTTAATAAAGTGAAGTTAATAATATTAAAATTTTATTTTCTTGATATTTGATTATTTGTTTGGCTTTTTAACTATAAACTTATTTAGTTAAAAAGACAAAAATTGCTGTATCTCAATGTTGGATGGAGATATATAATTTTTTGGCTGATAGAGGATATTGAAACGTAATTATTTTGTATGATTAACTCACTTTAAGACTGAAACGGAATCGGTCAGTTTATTATTGTAATATATCCTATTCTTCTTTAATGCGTTTAATTTATAATACGGAAAGAAACTAAAATTGATACAGGATATTTCCTGAAATATTCTATAACTTAACGATTTATTAAATATGAGTGAGGGCCAAGTCTCGTGCCGCCATACCCAGACCGGGGCTCGAATTTTCGAGTTCCCGGGGGCGCAGGGCGGCACCAACGCTGACCTCTTCGCAACGAAGTTGCAAGAGGTCATCGCGGACGCGGCCACGATCGTGCGTCCGGTGAAGGTCAGCTCCTTGGAGTTGCTGGATCTGGACGACACGATCACCAAGGAGGAGGTGGTAGCGGCGGTCGCAACGGCGGGAGGCTGCGACGTCGCGGCGGTGAGGGCCCGGGATATCAGGCCCGGTCGCGGCGGTATGGGCACGATCCGCCTGGAGTGCCCAATCGCCGCAGCCGAAGCCGTCCGAACTAAAGGACGGCTTCTGATCGGGTTCAGCTCGTGTGTGGTGCGGACGCTGGCAGCGCAGCCTATGCGCTGCTACCGGTGCTTCGGCATCGGCCACACGCGAGCCATGTGTCCGTCCGAGGTCGACCGGACGGACGCATGCTACCGGTGCAGCCAGGAGGGGCACAAGAGCGCCTCCTGCAAGGCCGCCACCCCGCACTGCGCCGTGTGCGCCGCGAGTGGCCGCCCCGCGGGCCACATTATGAAGGGGAGGAACTGTAATCCTCCCCCAAAGAAGGGAAAAGCGCCGGCTTTGATCCGGTCAGGCGCTTCCGCCGCAGGCCCCCCGCGGGCGGGAATCACGATTTTACAAACATTATTCTTCATTATAATCTTTAATTACAAAACATGATACAGGTCAATCATTCGATCGATAATTTATTAATTAATTTATCTAATTCTTATGAGATCTTATGATTAAATGAGACCAGTAAAGAAATATAGACTATACAGGGTGAGTTTTTTAACTGGGCGTGATAGGCCAAATTCAAAAGTATAAGGAATATCGAAAAATACTTAAAGGACTCTGGGAGCCGATTTTGATGAAAACTAAAACTGCATTATTAGTTTTTTGAAAAATTCATTTTCCTAGCCAGGAATCGAACCCGCTGATTTTGAAAAAAAAACACATCCTGTATTATTGCACCATCTGATAATGTTATTTATAAGGATCAACTTCTGGGAAGTAATAGTATACGGCAAACTAAAGAAAAAGGCTTAATTTTTACAGGGTTCTTTAAGTATTTTTCGATATTCCTTATACTTTCGGATTTCGCCTACCCCGCCCAGTTAAAAAACTCACCCTGTATATATATAGTATATATAGGTATAGTCCAATAGTGCATATATGGCGATGATGATTCTTGAATAATATTTGAACAATTCCGCACGTGACGGACGATAGGGTCGATACACGACGGGTTCGCAGTCTTTCAATTTTATTTCCATTTCTGCTATTGTCGAACGAAACGCGACAATAATACCATCACTTGACGTGACAGCATTGCCGCCACTTCACGCCGATCTTATGTAAGAAAGAGGTACTGGTACCCGGAAGCGCCGGCCCAATTCGGCTTCAAGCATGGCGCTACCTCTAATTGTAAAAGTTGTACATCTTCAACTTATCACGACAGGTAAAGTAACCATCATAAAGAAGAGAATTGATTAGAAAAGGGAGATCGGTGGGAGTTTTAAAATAGAGTATAACCAAACTTTTTCTCTTAGCAAAGAATAAAACGGAGTAAACGAAACTGACTGCCCTTGCTAGTTGCAACTCACTCAAAAAAGAAGAATTTAATGAAGAAGAAGAACTCTTCAAAGACAATTTGAAGTATTTTATGTAATTGATTTAAACGGCTTTTCTTTTAGTTTTTAAGTGGTTTAACTGTACATGCAATTTATAAAATTAAAAGCTATTTACAAATACAAGAGATTGCCCACAGCGACCAGCGGGTGGTCGAATTTCAGCAAAATCGCCTGCAATTAGTTAAATATTTTCGAGTCATTGAGGTTCTTTAAAGTCACCATCATCGTGCCACCATCATCAGTATTCATTATCGCTTTTAACTGTATTAACGGAAGAAATGAAACAATTAATGCCCACTCACAACCAGACGCGGACCCAGTCCTCAAAAAACAGGCACAGCTACTTAATTTTTGGCCGATATTCACTCAAATACGAATCGGCGTAAGAGCTCTCTTAAGATGGATATGGTGCACTCTTACAAAGGAAATGTCTTTTAAATATATGACTTTGATACATTGTTTTATGTAAGTAAGGTATTGGATATAATATTATCGGGCTTTTTATCTCAATAGGCCGTAAAAGTGTGACGTCTCAAGTCTGTTAGGGTGGTGGGCATGCCATCGTTTACACCACGGTGGATCCGCGCCTGCTTACCTTCTGGGAGGTAAATATTTATAACTTTCGTATTTAGATTGTGAGCAGTATTACTCAATCTTGCTGCAAAGCTAGATGTTTGGCTGAGCTAATAATATTTACCACTCATGTTAGGCTTTTGAAAGCTTGTGTAGGGAGAGGCTGCGACGATATGAGCAGGATTTGAACCTAGCATTACAGAGACTTCCAGTTTATCCATCTACCACTATGCAACCAAGACTTTTGATAGTATTGTGTATATATACATTATTAATACATATATAGAGTTGTGTCTATTACAGTTGTGTATTGTATCTATTTCTGAGATGGCGTCTCAGTTTGAATCATCTTTGAATATAATATTTGTTTACGATTTGGGAGCTGTAACATGATGGTTGTTTGCTGACATCAGATCTGAGCACAGATTGTAAAATACAAACGTATAAATGTGTCTGTATTGTACGTATGTTTGTGTATAAACATGTGATTTGTAATTATAAGTTGTGTGTGATTCAGTAAATTACCATCTCTTGTTACATTCTCATGTTTTGTTTTCTTTAAGCAATTTAATTCATTTTGTCTCTTTTTCTCTTCTCGGGCTCTAGGCACTGGGTTTAGTTCTCGAAATGCTTCAAAATCGCTTAAAAACCAATTTGGAAACATTTGTAAATTAATACAAATACATAACTTATGTACTTATATGTTGTGTTAGAAGTATATGTTTTTTTATGGGTCTGGCATAATCTTAAATGGATTTAAGGCCCTTATATAAATCAGATATAAAAAACAAAATCTACACATATAAATAAAAAGCACACATGCACATACAATATTCTGACTGTTATTTTACTGCAATTATAAATCCGCACTCATAAAAAAGGACAGTATTTTATTGTCCTTAATAATGAGAAAAAAGGAAAGGAAAATCGGCATGTAAAATAAGTACAATACATTAGCTGAATATATTCTGCATTTCATGGTGGTTTCTACACCATATCTAGCTGATTATATCCTGTTATACTGCATATGCTAAACTCGTTAGATTTTTATGGTTTTGGTTTAACGAGTTCTGCACAGAGAGCCGCGTGGTCGCATCCCCGTTATTGGAGTCCTGAACGGTAATATCCTGAAACGGGCCCGACGACCTGATACGAATAGCATTATACCAGCATGTGCTGAAAATTACCCGCTTAATACTTACATCTTTATGTGCAACCAAAGTGACAGACAAGCATATAACCTTATTTTCTATATGACACACGGGCGTCTGTTCCTGAGGTAGACAACTTAATGCCTATGTTATAAGTAACAGACGCCTGTGTTCCACACAAATATTTTTTGTAGAAATACATACATGCTTTCGTACACGACTCTGATCGTAAATGTATTAGGTAAACCCGAAAATATTTGTAAATATGACTGTGACATTCGCTGACACTGCCAGAATACCCACTAATACCCAGCGGAGCCCTCCGCTGAGTACTTGAATGCTCACCCAATTGTCTAAATCTTCTGCTTTTATAAGTAATATGTTGACATAAAATATTCATCTGAAGCTCGAAACAGGATCTGGGATTTCTCGCGGGGGTTGTAGAGTTCAAATTAAAAAATAAGGATGAAGCTGGCTCGCTGAATTCTTTAACTGTTTTATTGCTCTCTTATTGCTTAATCTTAAGAAAACATACATAAAGAAAGAGAAAAATATAAACAATAAGATATAACCAACATTGGTTGTTGAGTGGTATTAAGGCATCCGACAGAGTTGAAAAATCTATGTACGGGTGCATAAATTTACCAGTTTGGTCTCCTGGACGTGTAAACGCTCAAGTTCCTTTCATTCTATTCCGTTTTGTTCTTTCTCTCTATTCATTTTATTATGGTAACTCGCAAATAAATAAAAAACTTATACTAAATAATCTTCTTATTTTGGCATAGTGGTGTCTAACAACAATGTTGTTTAATGTAAAAAACGCGGCAAAGTTAAGTCACCATATTAGTTTTTCTTTGTTCATGGTGGTGGTTTTTGCGCAAGTCTTACAGCAATTTTCAAATATGACTTGTAACACACAACTCAACTTTCTCAGTACTCCCGGGGGAAGAAAGTTAAAGAAAATATTGTAGTATTTCAAGGTACAAACTTTCACAATAACGCATCTTACAGATATAATATTATTATGCAAATGTTCCAAAACAACAAAAGAAAAAATCTGACGATTTAAGAAATGGGGTAATTCCATTCAAAGATGTGCGATGACATTGTATTTGTGCAAGACCGGTATTATTTTTATAAATTTTAAACCATTTTGAACAGGGAACCTCAATCATGGGGTAGCAAAACTATTAGTTACATAAGTTTTTTGCAGTATTTTCTTTCATTAACAAATTAATTCACATAAAATTAAATAGGTAAGTTTATTTCTAACAACTTCTTTGTGATATGTCTATCAGTAAGAATCTACTCATCGTTTATGATCGAAGCCAGTACATTTTTGAAATATTTATTGTGAATACGTAGTTAAACCTTCGAACGTGTAAATGCTTTCTAAAACTTTTACGCAAATTCTATTTAAAATTTAAAATGTGATATGAGTTTTTCACTCTTTTATCCAGCAAATTTTCCGCTCAATTTCCCGTGGAGTGCTTAATTCGGCTGAAACGAAAAATAGTGCTGTGGATACGCGAACTAACAGCTGGAATTATTCGTATGGAACGACATAAAGTGTAGTCACGAATAACGCATTTGTACTGTACAGCCCTTTGAATCGGGGATAAAGAGTATAGCCCATCAATTCATGACATCTATTCTATTAGGTTATTAAAGTCGCTGTAAGTTTTATGCTTTTCTTATTTTCTATTCAAATATTTGAACATTAAATATTATCTCTCTGTTTATTAAATCTTTTGGTCTATTAATTTTTCCTATTCGTCGATTATGATCATTTATACTTTATATTATATTTATGTATATTGTATATTAAAAAATATTCTTAGTTACTATCATTTGTAAGCATCTTCGTACGAGTTATATCTGTAAGTTCGTTATCCTAGATGGTCATTAATTATGAATAACATACAAAGGCATTGCATTTTCATTGCAAAGATAAATTAGCATCTAGAGCTTTCTTTGTTCTTGTGTAAGGCTCTATCGCGTTGGCGCTATCTTGTTTCCGGTCCCCGAAACAGGATATCCTTATGTAGTTTACTAGCACGTAAGCTTTAGATTTAAAAAGCCGCGTGAATTGGAGGTTCTACTCGTGTTTCGAAAATTATGACCAACTATTATATATCACGTCGGGGTCACCAATGCGGGAAAGGCACACCAAGGTGAGAGGCTTTTCGGCGAGGAATAAAAGGTGGGAGCGAAGGTCGATATGCTCAACCACCAGTTGTTCCAAAAATTGATGCAGTAATTTTTGGTGTACTTGTAAGTACAGAGGTTGTTCCGTTTTCTTCTCTAAATGTAGGTGTTGAGGTAGAAGAAGCTGCTGAAAAAACTGAAGTTGAAGTAACAGCTGTTGTGCTACTAGTTCCACTACTGAATAACAGAGATGTAGAAAATGTAGTAGGGAAAATCGAGGGAGAACTAGAGTAGCCAGATACTGTTGTTGTTGGACTTGGCAATATGGTATTAGAAGTAGAAAGTATGGACCTTGAAGTTGAAATAACAGGCAGACTTTCAAAACTTGATGTAGACATTGATTGAGTGGTAAAAAATAAATCTGATGTAGCAGAAGAAACAGATGTAGTTCTAGATTGTGCAGAAATAGTAGTTCCGATGTCAGAAGAAGTGCCTGCAGCTGTAGCAGTCCCAAAAACATTCACAGTAGTTGTAGCCGATGTTGAGCTAAAAATTGCTGAAGTTGGAGCTGATGAAGCGAATAATGGAGTGCCGTCAAAAGTTGTCTGAGATGAAACCTTGGGGATTTTCAATGAACTAAATACTGATGTTTCGCCAAATATAGAAGCTGAAGCAGTGGAAGATGAAGGAGTAATGGTGCCAGAATTGGTTAATGAAGGAACACAATTACAAGTAGGTTTACTTGGCTTAGCATATAAATATGATTTGATTTGAATTATTTTTATTTTAAAGAATAGAAGCAATACTTTAATTGGCAACTCGGTGTGAGCATACGAATTTTGGAGTCGCGGCACCATTTTTCTGTTGCTACCCGATTGATGACGTCACGGAACAGGTCTCACACACACACACACACGGAACACATTTGTTTGCTATTCTGATGAAATTGGCTTATTGAAATGGCTTTACATACAAATAAAATTGTCTGATTATTTTATGATCGTCTAGGCGATTCTTCGTAGTAGTTTTCTGATGTTGATGGCACTGTACAAAAGAAAGTTGTCAATGTCGATTATTTAGGTATGTTGCTCAGGTATTTATTACATTTACTCACCCCTTTGCCCCAGCCACTGAGATCCCCACCCGGATTTGAGTTACCGTGGTCAACTAGGAAATTTTTAAATAGCCTCCGGATACAGGTTGGCCGCAGTAAAGCGAACTTGTTCAGATGGGGGTTCTTGGATGATTCTAAATTGGGGTCTTTTTTTTGTTATTAACTTTACGCACCACAGGCATGAGGCCCGTGCCAATTGTTATATTATTTTTATCTTTTCTCTCTTACCATTTATAGTTTCACTGTTTTTTAATATTTATGGGGGGTCAAAGATGAGCAGTGGACCTAAAAGTTTACTAGTATCACATGCATCGTAAGTAACCCATAAATAAAACGTTATAATACATACTTGTTTATACTCCAGTTTCTTATGCTGGAGCCAGATATAGCTTCATTTGATTGATCATGTTTGTGTAACTTCTCAAAGTTTTGTAGAACTTTGTAGACAAAAATGTACAAACTCCGGTATAAGACCCAACATATTTTCTGAAGGATTAAACATTAGGTTCTGAGTCTGATGTACTTATTACCACTTGTTATATTGTGTGACCCGTGGGCACGTATCAGGTTGTAAAGTGACCAAATATAAGATTTATTTAACTTATTGTTAAATGGCTGATTTTTATATACATATATTTTGTAGAACACTATTCTGAGTTAATATGTAAATGTGTCAGACGCTTAACAGTGCCCAGAACTTTTGTCAGACGAATTAAAACTGCACAAAAATTAAATGAACCTAACTTATTTTTAAATGGCTGATTTTGACATATATTTTGAAGAATACTATAGTCTGAATTATAATTATTTTATATGGAGAATATAATATGGGGTAATAATCTCGTATGTGGAGAAGAGTAGAAAAAGCGTCAGACATTATGGCTTAGGTAGTAGTTAAAAAACCATTCAAAATGACTCTGGAGTAGAGAAATGGTATGGTATGAGTGTAGTAATAGTAGATGGTGCGGTGCGGTGTGGTGTGCCACTGTTTTACATCTTCTCCGAAGAACGAAGGAGGGCGGTTATTTGAGCACCTGCGTTAGAACTGGTCACGCATCTATCAAGCGGTAAGATCGACTCAAATGCCGGCCTCTTATTGACCTACGACATCCTCAATTTAGAAGAATTTGTAATACATAATTGTACATTTTTAAAATGCACGTGTATCGTCAAATTTTAACGTTTTGTCAACTTTGAATGTTAAACCTGTCTGTAAATATCACCATATCAAATTAACACTATGTTATGAAGGCGTTGTCGATCGTATACTGTTTATTTTATCGCCTCCACAGTAAGTTACGTGGTCAGCCCCTGCTGCGTTTCAATGGGGTACAAATATAATGCGGAATCAATAACACAAACGATATTTACCCCTGCTGCGTGATATTCATGTGTAGCGATCAAACATGTTCCAAAAAGGGCGATATGTAAAATATCTGTATTGGCTCTTTTTATACGTTGGAAACGTTGCGCGAACCCTCGCTTTCTACCAAGCAAAGAAGTTCGTCTAATGTTCAAGAAGTTTTGCGGCTTACATACACGGTGTAAAAAACATCGTAACGGATACGCATCCCATGGATTCAGTACATGATTCTCGACTGTTTGTTTTTTCAATAATTTTATTTGAGTGTATAACGTGTCGCGACAGAAAATTATTGCAACACTGTGATATGTTGAAGGTATGTTTTGGGGGGCCTCCTGGTCGTGCAAATGTCCATGGGCGTCAGTGGGCATTTAGATGCCTGCTGCCAGCTCGTTTGCCTCTTGTAAAATATCATAAAAAAAATCATAATTAATAAAAAATAAATTATTACTTTGTGATAGATGTCAGGACTACGCTTCGACAGCATCCAATAATAAAATGTAAAGACGGGTGTGTAATAAAATGTCTTATTCTTTGGAATTGGTGTGCGTGAGCTTTTAGTGTAATTATTGAATATATTCATAATGCATATTTTATAAAAAGATTAACATTCGCAAACCATCCTCAACTATATTTGTGCCAAATTTCACACTTCCGTCTGCGCAATTTTCATGAAATGGTACCGAAAGTTTTTGGTTCCATATATAAATTCCATTTTTATATTTTATTGTTTTAATTGTGATCAGTTACATTATAAACTTTTTAAAATAATGATGTTCATTTAGCCCAAACGCTTATGTGAAAACGTAATATAATAAACAAAAAATAGTACCAAATTTACATATACAGTACTAATTTTTCAGGTTATAGTGTAATTTAGTCTTTATTCTTAGATTTTGAGACTTATACCAACGAATAAAATTAGTAGACAACTTAATGATGGAGCCGAATACAAGAAGAGCACGTCCAAAGGATGTCTCCAGGGATCCATTAGTGGACCAATAATGTGGAATCTGCTGAGAGATCCACAGATATTACGGGCGGTCCATGTTGGACCCATTTATTCTCCCTATAGTAACTAAGTCATTAGCAAAAGCATCCTGTAAACATGTTATTATGAACTATATGTACAAATTGTTAATTCCCTTCAGGAACAAGTTATGAGAATTATATTAAATGTGTAATTTCAAATGAAACGTAAACAAAGTCTCTGACATATTTAGAGGTACAAAAAAAAACTTAATGTGTTATAGACAAACATACCAAAAGCGCAAGCGTGGCGCTACCTCTATTAGAGTAGGTTCCACCAGAAATCTTAATACATTTTTGGTCTGGATAGTTGACGCAGGTTTATATATTACATAAATCAAGTGGAATCACTAAAGTATGTCAGATTGAATGATATTTTCAAAATATAAATCAATTAAAGACATAAATCACATGACGTCGAACAGCAATTTGAAGGCATGACGTCACATCGTGCGAAACAAATTCTCGTTGCCAAAGTATACGTATCCTTTAAAAAAGCTAAGCGTATCTTCGGGCACCGAGTGCACTAAGTGAACATAGAATCCAGCATTTTAGAATTATAGAAATAAAGCGTTGTTCATTAGGCTCGCTAACACTCGAATAACTTTTTGGTCTTGTTTCATTCCCCTTTAAAAAAGGAAAAGGAAAAAAGGAAAAGTCTGTAAAAATAAATAAAGGTATAAAAAATTAAATTTGGGGGTTACTTTAGACTACTTCAAGTAGATGACTTTCTGAATGACGTGCTATGTAAAATTACAGTAACCCTCCTATACTACAGTGTCGGTTTATTCCACATTATAGGAACACGCGTTGTAATATTATTCTCATACAACGCATTTGAACGACTTCGAATGCGCGTAATGTAATATTATAGAATAATATTAATGCCTTATAAGATCACCGTGTTATAGGGGGTAGTAATAATTCATAAAATTTTCGGTCGGTAAAAGACGTAAAGGTGATTGGTTAATAGCAGACGAGCCAAAATTCAGGCAAGACAACGTATGCCTAGTCCGCTAGTGTATTTTTAAAATATGTTCATCAAGCTGTGAAATGCCATGGAAATCCGTCCGATCCCTTAGAAGGAATTCAGTAATACACACACATAGAGTACTAGTTAGGTATAAAGATATGCAAAACATTTATAATAATAATAATAATAATTTATTGGCACAAAATTACATCACTATTTCTAATACAACTTAGGTCTATATTTCACAATTTTAAGTATTTTACTTTGAAATTAATAGTTAATAGAAATCATCATGTTCATAAGTACATTTACAAAACGAAAAAAAAGGGAGATTAGTAAAAATGTGTCGAAATAACACATAGGAGCCGTCGGTTTCTATGAAAACCCATAGTATTAAAAAAAAAGAGAATTACATATTTTTTTTTTAACTACGGACCAACCACTAAGGACTTATTATGAACCCAAATGGTGTAGAAATGTTGTATGAAATCTCATTGTTGCACTGTTTTTTATTAATGTGTCCCATAAAGTTTTATGTAAAATATATGCGTTGGATCAAAAAGATGCCGCTTGAAAATAAAAATTGACTGAATGAAAACCGAAAAAAAAATGGCGCACATTGCACCATTGTAAAACTTTGAGACTTCGTATTAAGGAATGAAAATTTCGAAAATAGAGAGCACCTTACTGAAAAGAGTAATTAATGCACTTGTGTTAATTCAGTAACTTACCAAACACTCGTACGTTAGTTACTCACTTTGCGCTCCGTGCCACAATCTTAAACAACACTCAAAATTAAATAGTACCAAACAAAAATTAATAATGTAACGTATTATTGTTATAGGATGAAATTCAGCTTGTAGTATCAGGAACTGCGATACCCCTCCACGACCCGTCTAAAGTGGAGCACAATTAAACATTAATAAATGATTATATGATCCATTAATAATGATTATAAGAAAAAATTACCTTAGGGATAACAGCGTAGCTTTAAAAGGCACGTAAAACAATGAGAACTCGAGATTAACTTCACTCACTGAGTGATATTAGTTGTGAGATTGTAGAGACGGTTGGGATTCCGGAGATGACGTCATACGGCAGTCGGTCACCATAACTCGGCCTACAGCCACATTCTCTGCAATTTAGCGGACTCTGGTACTAGACCGGGATAATTCTAGGCAGAAAAAGAAGTTTCGCAGAAGATCGTTAATAGTTTGGTTTGGCTGCTGAGCTTCATCACTAAACACTGCAACAGAATTAGAAATTTCAACTACAATGTTAAAGAATTAACAAATCTTACGACTTGTACAGAATATCGCCGAGTGCAAATCTCTGTGCAATCTGCAACTTGTTGCTAAGACCTTCAAATATAGCATACTTATAGTTGACTAGCTGTAATCCGCGACTTCGTCCGCGTGAATTCAATGTTTTTGTTAAATTTTGAGGGTTTTTATTTGTTTGTGCCGAATCCTAATCTCCTACACGGTGGACTGACGATATAGTTCTGGTCGCGGGAAGCCGTTGGATATCCTTATCACGTAATAGAACTGTGTGGAAGTCAATGGAGGAGGCCTGCTGTTATTGATGATGATGATAAGAGAAGTAATAATGTAAGTCTTCCAATCACTTCCCAAACAAAAATTCCGTGACTTAATGATAAAGAACATGAATATAAGTGGGCACCATTATCAAGCAGTTATGTACAACAGCTGTTATTGATGATGATGATGATAACAGATATAATAATAACATTCTTTCAATCACAATCCAAACAAATAAAGTCCTTGAGGTAATAATAAACAAGATCAATGTAAGTAGACACCTTAGAAAAGGCCTATATCCGACAGTGGATGTTCAACAGCAATTAATGGTGATGATGATGATAACAGATATAATAATATGACTTCTACCATCACAAACAAAAAGTCCTTGAGTTAATAACATAGTAGATCAATATAAGTGGGCACCTTAGACGACACTTTTATCCAGCAGTCGATACACTTGATGTAATTGATGATAAAGTATCTCTTGCTGCGACCGGGATAACATCTATAAAGATGGGTGATCCTTTCTAAAATTGGTTTATATTTGATATCCAACCTCGTCCGTGTTTGGGAAGGCACGTAAAAGAGTGGGACCCGATTAATGTTACTGAGTGATATTAGTCGTGAGGTTGTAGAGATCTTGTGGGTTCCGAGGATGGCGTCAGATGGCAATTGGTCATCTTAACTCGCCCCGGTACGCGAGCCCGGAGCACCCTAGCTACTATTGTCCCCCTATACCGTTCGTGACAGTAGTATCCACATCCTTTCTCTTCTCCCATCTACGTTTATATCCTTTTACTCCGTCCCTTTTCCTGTCTTTCTAATTCGAGGTCGTTGTAGCCGAATTGGGCCGGCGCGTCCGGTTACCAGTACCACCTTCTTACATAAGACCGGCGTGAAGTAGCGACAATGCTGTCACGTCAAGTGATGGTATTGTTGTCGCGTGTCGCGCTATAAACGTATTTGTTAAATAATTTTAAAAGTTATTATCCGATTTCGTTCAGAATAATTTTCCTTATGAGTTTTTAGCATGTTCTATCAACATGGAAAATTTCAAGTTCCTACATCTAACAGTTTGGAAATGCTAGGGGGGACCACCTTACGAGCAGACAGATGAAAGGACGGACTGAGCGAAATTGTAAGGGTTCCTTGTAGTACTACGGAACCCTAAAAACAGCGGGGCCACCCGCCACAAGTACTAGTAATAGTAACTTATAGGGTTGGCCTCAACACCCTTTATTTAGATAAATAACCTGCTTGGAAAAATAAATATTTTTGATTTTATATTTGTATAAATTTATACGACGCTAAACATATGACATTTTATTTATTTTGTTTATAAGCGAAACGGTCCAGTTGGTTCTGAGATGTTGTTGTTTTGACAGTAATGTATTAGTATCAATATTTTCTTAGTACCTCTCCGATAAACGATACATTAATATACTCGTACATATATGGCAAAATCTATAATTTTATTCGGCTCACGATCATAAGGACCCTTTGTTTATTTTAACAAAAACATCAACAAGAATGAGTATTAGCAAAAGTCATATTTCTTGATTGACGTTATTTTTGTGTCGATTGCTTATTTAATTTTGAGAAAGAAAATACAATTCTTCATATTTTCATTTTCATAAAAGGCGATTTTCATGAAATCGTATACAATTCACCTTTTGTACAAAATTTCATCAGACAACTTATAAAGTTTGTATGGTCTCCTTATTATGGATTCCTTATATTAAATTTGTATTGTTTAGTTACATTTCTTTGAAATACTCAATAGAAAGAACGTAGTGATTTATCTACAATTTAATTACATTATTTTGTTAATAAATAACTACTAATTTAATAATTACTGTATTAGTATGTGTATTAACACAGTAATAGTGTATACTTTAATGAATTTCTTATTTTCATCATTGGTTTTTTTTATTCGAGTAAGATCAAGCATTTATCATCACTATCATCTGCCCTTAGCAGTTCTTTACTGGACTAGAGCCTCTTGATGCGCACGCCATATGCTCCTGATGTTTGCTAACTGTATTCATTTACTGGCTGCTGCCCTTACGATATCGTAGCCATGCATATCTGTTTGGTTTTGTGCTGATCATAAGTAAAATACTAGTAGACTGTGTAAAAGGAAATAACAAAAACAATATAAAACTAAGCAAACACAAAATATGTCATGTAAACGTATTATACCAGAAAGGTCCTTTTGTATGCTGAAGCGTGCCCATGGTAAGGGGCATGGGGCAAGGGGTACAAAAGGTTGCGTTCATACTTACATTGAAAATAAATCAAAGGATCAATTCTGAGGGCCTAGCACGAACATTCTCGATAGTTTTACTTACTTTTACGTTCGAAACGAAACGTCAAATGAAGGATCGTGCTTCCATTTTACACGACTTATATGGCCGTAACGTCAAGGATTCGATACGCGTGACTTCTAATTTCATTCGGGCTAGAAATTTTTAGCAACTAAGTTGTGTAAAACGGTGGCAACCACGTTTCATTTGAAGTTCGTTCCGAACGTCATATTGAGTAAACCTATCGAGAATGTTCGTGCTAGACCAGAGAGCTGTTAGAAGTCGCTAATAGTAAGGATCCATTCTTATATATTTTTTAAAATATCCCATGTAGAATGATTTCGTTCTGATATAAATGTTTATCTTCTAGACATCCTGATTAAGTCCGTAGACGTAAGAACGCTGAGAGATAGTTTCTACATAAAAGAATAGCAAACCTCTTACAACTGTGATTAAACCGAGTTTTAATCTACTTCAGTCGACTCTTTCAACCATTTAGCTATTGAAGCTAGAAGTCTCTATACTTTACACTTATTCATAAAATATCTACTTGAATTTCTTTTTATAAAACAAGGGGCTAACTGGCAAGCGGTTTACCTTAGTGACTAACTACGCCCTATGCACAACTGTAAAACCAGAGGGCTCGCATTTGCGTTGTCGGCCTTTGAGACATGAGTATGCTCTTTTCTTGAAGGTCCCTAAGTCGTATCTGTTCGGAAATACCGAAGCTGGTAACTGATTCCACAGAGAAATTATGCAAAGCAAAAAGTTTCTAGAAAAGTCCACGGTTGTGGACTTAAGGACATTGAGGTGATGAGGATGTAATTTCAAATTCGGATGAGATGTCCTGCGGTGAAATTCAGCTGCCGGTATATTTGCGAACAATTCCTCCGAACACTCCCCATGATATATGCGATAAAAGATACAGAGTGAACCCACATCTCCCCGCAATACCAAAGGGTCGAGACGATCACAGAAAGGGCTGGATGATTCGGGCCGCTCTGCGTTGAATGCCGTCAAGTGGAAGGAGCCGATATTGTGGTATATTGTGGCATGTTTTCAATTGCATTTAGAGAAGGTTTTCACAACGAATTCTTCAAGTCTGTAAAAAGATAAAGAATGCGAATGAAGTCATCATATTTAATAAATAATAAACAGCCACCTCATTTACGATCCGAATCCAATTCAAACATAATTAATTGGAAATTAATTAACAACATTACGTCGTAATTTCAAATGATGATAATGAGAGCTCTGAAAATAAATCGAGGCGACGCTTACAGAAACAGCCATTGTTTTGGACCGAATAACATCGTTTTCGAAAACAAATTCAAGCGAAAAAATTGAAAGAACTCTTTGATTGCGTTACGTATTTCCATGTGATGAGAAATTTTAGAACATTGGGGTACAATTTTACCTTTATTTGACATTTATATGTACACTAGCTATTACCCGCGACTTTGTCTGCGTAAAATTAAGTGAAAAAAAATTCCTTCTTCCTCGATAAATGAGCTAACTCTGAAAGAATTTTTCAAATCGGACCAATAGTTCCTGAGATTAGCGCGTTTAAGCAAACTAACGAACAAACACACTCTTCGGCTTTATATATTAGTATAGATAAGATATAAGATCTACCTATGATGAACTCAACTAAACTATAACGATACTGCGAATTAACAATTTCTTACTAGAAGTTTGAGCATTTCATAGGTTTGTCAATTATATTACTTTTGATTACTTAGAAGGTAATAATGAACTTGTGAACTATTTGAGTAATAATTCTAAATAGTAAATCCCCGCCGGAGGGTCGCAATTCGCCCACAAACCTTTTTGCGTACAATAACAAATTATGTTCTATTCAAAGAAAAATAAAATTTGACACTTAATATAACAAACTGACTGACGTCTTTGGAGACACGAAATCAATGTTCAGTAAAAACATACTAGCTTTTTTTTCAATAAACTTAGCGATATTTAATATATATCAATAATAAAATTTACTTATTAGACATACCATTAGCTTTACTGTAACCTACCTTATCTTAACATAATTTAACTTAACAGTGTACAGAAAAACCGACTGTGGTTTATGATGCACTGATTATATTTTATAAGAAAATTGTCTCTAAATAAAAAATTTAAATAAAATAAAAAAATAATAAATAAAAATCGTAACTTCATGTGAATCGATGACATCGTGGGTTATAGTTAGTGAAGTTAACGAAAACTGTAGGACGTGCCGACAACCCTAGTGGGTACAGGTAAATTAAACCGACATTAGGTAAATTACAATCGAGTACAAATACCGGAAGCTCAAAATGTTTGTAGAATTGATAAGGATACCGTTTCTCATATCGTAATTTCCATACGAAATCGCTTGCATGCCGTTCACTTGGTATTAACAGCATAAATAAATTTAAGTTTTTATCAATAATTTAATTTATTTTCATTTAATTATAATACTTATTTACTTTTGATTTTATTTTTATCGCCAAAATTTAATCGTGATGTATTGCATATGCATTTCGTTTCGTTCGGTTTGTGAAATTCCCGGTGGCCTAATCTAGTCATTAAAGGCCGGCAACGCATCCGCTAGCCTCTTGGGGGTGCAGATGTCCATGGGCGTCGGTTATCACTTATGTAAATCGCTTGCTCGTTTGCACCTTGCCACATAAAAAAAACATTTATATTAACTTTGAGTAGCCTAAAGTAGCCTCGAGTAGCCTAGGATACTCTCATTTTTTTAATCGCTTATTCCCATGACGAGTCATTGTCAGGGACATTTTTTATGTGTTTTGTTTTGTTTTACAGGTTTGTTTTTTACAATTTTCTGATTATGGGTTTACATTGTTTCTAATTACTATCACAGTTTTCTAATTATAGTTTTACATTGTTACATTGACCTAGGGTAGTCTAGACTAGCCTAGGGTAGCCTATGGTGGCCTTGAGTAGCCTAGGGTAGCCTACAATGGCCTATGATACCCGAGTGTAGCCTTGAATACCTAGTAAGAAATTGTTACATTTTCGAAACCCCCTTGATGTGACATCACATTTTCATCAATTATATGTATATATCTTCAAATATATTCACGTATTATAAATAATATTTTCATTCTGTCTTGTGACGTCATAAATCCTTCTAACCCTCTGCTAGCTATCACACAATGTCACGTTTTGTTGTACCCTATACCCCTTTAACGTGTGGCGTAGTTTATTTGTGATAATATGCCTGTTATCTATAATTTTCTGGAATTTTGTTAAAGCAAATATTATTTTAATCGCAAAATTTATAATCTTTGTTTACCCATGTTTTTTTCGCAGAAGCATGTGCGTAAACCCTGGGAAACGAAGAATATTAACATGTAACTTGTTTCGGCAAGCCATTGAGGGTTTTTTATAGTAGAAAAAGCTTATAACTAGTTTATTTAGGGTTTCGAAACCACTGTACTGAGAAGAGCCCGCAAGAAACTCAGCCGGATAATTTTTTTCGTTGCCACCATTTCACAATAATTCAGACACGGTTAGAGCAATTTTCTCCCAAGCTTTTTCATCATTCAAATAATCCCTTACATTATAATAGGACTTTGGAATGAGCTTGCCCTTAATAAAGGTTTTAAATCTATTTAAGGACATCTCTCGAATATCGCATAGAAGTCTTGTTGAAAAGGGAACACCATAACACATAAATGTGGAGTTTATTCTACGGAGCCTAGTCGTATGCATTATGAGTTGATTTTTATTTCTAAGATTTCTAAGCAACAACGTCACGTACTCTTTTAAAATTGTCTATTTAATTTTACATATAAGATTTTCAAAAATGTATTAACAATGTACAGTCATTATGAAAATCGTTAAGTTTGTTTCGTTTATCCGTTGTATTTACGAACAACGGGCCGTTTTTTGTTGGACTCGCAATGTTATATTATGGTTAACAGTAACCTTGTGTGCACACATCGAATATAAAATTATGTATACATAAGGATATACCTTCATTGACGATCCGTTATACGGTAAAATTGTGTATGCTTTTATGTTTGCTCACCAATTTCTCCGTAATTTGAAAGAAAAGAAAAAAAGAAAATACTTATTTGAGGTAATTTTGAAAAAATTAAATTAAAAACTAATTTAAAAATTAATTAAAAAATTGTACATTCCTGAAAGAAATATTTATAGCCTTATGAGGGACAGAGATAGTATTGGTTTGGTTAGTTTGAATTTTTACAATATGTAGAGAACTTAATGCTAGCTATACATACTTATTACATTTTCAAGCGAGCTCCAACCTTACAAATCTGACAAGCATAAATGCGGACTAATCAAAAAGGACAAAACAAAAAACTCCATGGGAACAAAAGTTTATTTTGCCCACGCTATCCCCCTATACCGATTAAACTTTTTCGAACAGGTGTGATGTTAGAGTCAGATATAGCTTCATCTGAATGGTCATGTAGTGTGGGCCGGGGACTTTGTGTAGCTGCGCAAAGTTTTGTAGTACTTTGTAGTCTTCAAGGACAAAAATGCACAAATACTTTGGCTATGCCTGGCTCCGGCATGATGACACGTTAGATAATAAAATTTTGCGGTATAATAAAATAAAACCAAGTTTAAAAAGATAATCTATATTTCTATTTTTGATGTGTCTTGCACATTTAATGAACCAATAATAGCATATCTGCCCGAACATATTAGATCTTTTGTGCGCGCCTTTGCTTCCCTTAGTTCTCTCAACTGCAACCCTCAAAGATACAGATGAGCGGTTCAAAGATCTCCCGCAGCTTGAAGGAACCGTAGTCTTCCGACCTTGGCTAGGCCACGCCGAAGAGATTCAAACTCATTTTGGCCAGCCCATCACATTCGCACAAAAAGTGCACCATCGTCTGTCTCCACAGCATGCCCTGCAAGTTGCAAAGCTACTTAATGCCATTCGGAACAGAGTTGCCCTAGTCCCGTAATGACCCCCGAAAACCACCACTACGTTAATCAACTGTTTCTTACTCAAATCTAAGAAGCTTTTACCGAAAGTAGTCCCTACCTACTAAGCTTTTTAATATTCTAATAGTCGTTTTAAAAGCCAATCAATAGTAAAAGCTTTCAGTAACAGAGAAGTTTTAGTTTAACAAAACAGCTATGCGGCGTTTTGTTCAATAAATTTTTACGTTCAACGTTTAAGTAAACCGCTAACCGATTCGTGGAAGTTGCAGTAAACCCAACAAAGAGTGACTGGAGAACTATAGTATGGTTCAAGAGATTACTTGCATTTATATCGACTAGAGATTGCCAGCTGGTCGGCCACATATCTCTCTCTATCTCTCTCTCTCTCTCTCTCTCTCTCTCTCTCTCTCGTTGTCGATCCTGGGCTAATCCCATCCATGATGTACCTGCTGTAAAATGGTGTCGTTGGTCCATCTGTCTGGTGGTCTGCCTCCATGTTGCTATTCTGTTAAAGCCCTATTCCACCTGCCATCACACCTGACCAAGTGGCCAATTCTCTCAATATCTTTTTCAAATTTATAGCTTGTGTTCTCATAATGTATAAACTTTATTATTGTTAGAATTCATTCGGTAGTTTTCCGTGAAAGAGTGTCAAACATACATCCAGACATCCATACATGTGTACAAACTGTCGCGTTTATAATATTATCAGGATTACGTGATCAAATTTTTTTATTATTATTTTTCGACTTCCAAGGTACTATGGGCAATCGATGCCTTTTGGGAACAAATCTTTGGACAACGAAAACATTGGCTACCTGACAGCTGCTCAGGCGTTGGCTGACTACGCTGACCTGATCAACTATCTACAAGGTGACAGGTTGAGACCCAAATATCCTGTCATAGCATTTGGAGGTATATACTGTCAATAAGCTTATTGTTTTGAAATATTATAAGATAACAGGATGTAAATATTGGCTATTATCATATTTACTCTAACCAGCTTATACGCGGTAGAGGTAGGAGCAAGGGGTATACCAGCAAAATCCCTATACAACCTACTAAAAGACCTTAAAGCTGTAACGTCAAGTGGCGGTATTGTTGTCGCGTTTCGTTCGGTTTGCGAGACTTTCCGGTGGCCTAAACTCGTCATTAAAAGCCAGCAACGCATGTGCTAGCTTCCTGGTCAAGCAAATGGGCTACGGACGTCGGTAGTTACTTCGGTCAACCGCCTGCTCGTTTGTCCCTTGTAAAGTAAAAACAGTGTATTTTAATGGTAATTTGTTAGATTGCGTTTTTCCAGGTCGTATGTTTTTATATACACTATTTTTATTTATATAAACAAAAGAAATTTAAGAAGTTAAAAATTATTTTGCTTCTAAATTGAGAACTATATTATGTCATATGCGACTTCATTGAATGCCAGAATATTCGTCTTTGTTAGGGTTTTTTTTTAATTTAATGAATACGGCTTCAGTGTTCTTGATAAAAAAAATACTTGTAGTCCTCTATAAATTTCTAGCTATCAAAGAAAACCACATGAAAAGAAGCTCAATTTTATCTATATGCGATACGATCGAACAGAGTCCTAAATCTAAATAATGGCGAAAACTACGCGCAAACGCTAATTTTCACAGCGTCGTTAACTATTATGATTTAAACATCCTGTGATACTGTCAACTGTTTGAGTTTTTAAATCTACCAAACTTCCTGAACACTTTTCGCCACAGATCAATTTAGAGGAATATTTCTGGCTGTCGATAAACGAAAATATAAAAATTAAACTTTAAAACCATATTAAAAATTAAAACCATATTAGTGTGTTTCGGCGAACAAGTATATGAAAATTAAAGTCAATATTACTGGGTGTCAATGAACAAAAATATGAAAATTTAGGCAATGTACAAAATTCAAATTTGATGGGCAGGTAGTTCATAGTTACTTCACTTTCGCAAAATACGGATATAGAGACAGATAAACGACATCAAAGCGATCTGATTGAAGTTTAAATTTTTGCGGATAAAGCTAGTGTGAGATAAAATATAATACAAGGGATAACAAACTATTGAGGGATTCTAGAGATTTTTGAAGATTTCTGTTTTTTTTTTTTTACTTACACGGCTTAAAATTACTTACACGGCTGGTGCAAAGGTGTTTTGTCGTGTCTTCGGTGCCTTCTCAGCCTCGTCATCGACGGAGCCTCCATATATTCGTTGCTCTCCTTTATCTACAACAGAAGAGGTATATTGTTAGATTATCAAAAAAAAAATTAAGTTAAGTAAGGTACCTGCTGTAACGTATACGTTTGCATGTTGTCATATAGAATGACTTTTTTTTAATAAAAAAAAAAACTATGGAACTGTAAAGCAAAAAATAATTGGTACTTTCACACATTCTAGAATTTTAAATATCAGTCAAGTAAGTAGGAGAAAATTCTGCCATCTGAGAGCTATTCTAGCGTGCGCTGCAAAAACTGAACTGAAGTAGCCTGCCTGTGTTACCACTGGCAACATCAGGGTCCGGAGATTATGCGAAACAAACAGTCAGATAGATAGACAAAAATGTTTTAATTTGTTTATTGTGACAGTTAGGCACAGATATATATTCAATTGGTAAAAGAATTTAACTTTGACTTTACAAACAGGCACTTTAATTTTATTTATATGTACATATAGATGTATAAAAGAGAGTGACTGGAAGGATTAAATAGCCAATCAGCTGGGTGTGCCATCGCCACATAGATTTTGGTCTACAACTTGAGCTATGGTGGGTCTGTTTAAACGTAATTTGACCGTGTAACCAATAGTTTCTCAGCCGGGAACAAAGAGTGCGTGTGGCGCACGCAGGAAGCGCTGACTACGTGTTGTCGCGACACCAGCAAGTATGTACCTGACCAGTTTTGATACTTTTAGATAGTTCGTTGGCTTCTTCTTCTTATGGATTCGATGGCAAATACATTATTACTTTTTCTTTCTCAATTATATTGTTGCAGCCCAGAACGCAGCCACGTTGACCGCTTCATCAGAAGCCATCATTAACTCCTCCTGCGTGCAGGTGTAGGGGGCTGCGACAACATCCCGACATCGGTGGAGTTTGAACCAGGTACCTTGCGGATTTCAGTCCGTACCTTATACCGTTCAGCTATTGAGGCTCTCTTTTTACCACCGTTTTACCAGCACCCGTCGGTTTATAAAATCAAATAGTGTTCTATATTTACTAACCGTTTCCTGCGACTTTGTCTACCTAAATTTGTACTTGCAAAAACCCCAAGACCTACTTAATCTGGCACAATTTTGCCGTAATGTAGTCATTGCTTCTTAAAAATCGCATCTAGGACGTAAGCTACATAATGCTTCAGCTATAAAGGAAGCTGGTACGTTGAAACGGCCCGGGCGGAACAGTGCTATCTTCACGATACATTTTTGCTACTTCATATGTAAAATATTACGAGTAATACAGGCGCGGATCTAGTCCTAAAAAAGGTGGTCGAACTTACTTATAATCGATTCAGTGCTTTATTATAAAGATGTTTATTTTTGCTTATGTTACAAGGGGCAAACGAGTAAGCGGTTCACCTAAGTGTCTACCGACGACCATGGACGTCTACGTGACCTAGAGGCTAGCACATGCTTTGCCGGCCTTTAATAGCGAGTTTAGGTCACCGGGAAGTCTCACAAACCGAACGAAACGCGACAACAATACCATCACTTGACGTGACAGCATTGTTTCTATCGGAACGTGTTTTTCGTAACATATCTATAGAAATTGCTACACGTATTCTAAATAAAATGCTATAAATTTGAAAAGATGATTGTAATTTTTATTCGCTTTTTTCTCATACTCTTCTCAACTTTATGTTGAGCTTTTATAATTATATTTCCTTAACTCTTCACGTTTTTCAAAAAAAAAAAAATATATATATGCATTTTATACTCATTAATAAACAGTCCTCTTTTGCGGATTTATAAACCGTTACGTTTTCAATTTGGTGTCTTAAAATAATAAATGAATGTGTTAGCGACACGTCATAAAATGGTATAAATACGGCCGTGCGCGCTCACGATCACGATAGGTAAATTCTGTAAAGACCTCTCGGAACGGTACTTCGAGAAAGCCCACAGACACCCCAATCTCTTAGTTATCGGCTCCTGCAATTACATGCCCAATCCCCAAGCTCCAAAATATCTTAGGCGCCCCAAAAACGTTCTCCACGTCCCGGATGACGCGATAACGACAGAAAACGACCCTGATAGGTTAGGGACACAGTTACACAGAACACACAAGCTACACAACGTCCCCGACGGCGAGGACATGGTCCCCGATTCACAACGACCTCCGCGCGCTTCAGCGCTCGGAGGCGTCAACCTACTTGCGTCCCATAATTCCTCTAAAACTGACTGTACTATACAATATTGGTAAGTAATGCATTTTAAATTAACTTAAAGTAAATTCCAATTTGCGAACCATTCTAGAGTTTATCTCCAAATGGTGCTCCGGTCTGGAAATAAACATGTACATATTATGATCCGTGACATAAAGTAGTACGTAGTTTTTTGGCTCCTGGTAAAAAAAAAAGTTTGAAATGTTACGACGTACTCAAAAAAAATAGTGCCGCTTTGTCCTTTATCGCCAAAACTTTAAAAAATATAATTAACATATATATATATTTTTTATTACTTGTTTATTATTTTATACACAAAAAAGAAAATATTAATACATATGTATTTTTCTATACAATAAATACAATTAATATAATGGACAAGAACAAATACTATTTAAAGTTCTTTCAACTAAGTACCTGTAACATGAATAGCTGACGCGGCGTTACGCGCGTTTTTCGATATACGACTTCCTACAATTGTTTGTTATAAACTTATTACATAACAAAATAACTTTATGCATGACACGTACTTGTATTTGGAGGCAAGAAGGCAAATTAAAAAAAAAACAGGTCTCGATATGTGTCTACCACAACTTTACTTTCTCTATCATAAATTTACTTGCTGCAAACTCTCTTGGAATTCCCTTTTTAAGTACGCACATTATAATGGGAAACGAGCTTGTTCACGAGGACGTGTCAGTACGTGAGCGATGAACGTAATTATTATTATTTTTAATTAATTCTTTTAAAATAAATCTTCATTCCAGTTTCATTTGTTACCATATTATTCGTTTCCAATTCACGTCGAAACATGTGTCCTTAATACCTCTGTTGTACGAAAGTATACGTTTCTACTGAGGACGTAACACGAACTTTTTTGGACCGAAGTATGTGGACGATTCGACTTTACTTAGAATGAAAATGTTCATTGTAGGCCGAAAGTAAAAAGTAAATATCAATCGTGTCACGCTTTTAATCAATGCTAATACAACCAGCGTTGACGCTAAGACTGACACGCTGTGGGCCTGGCACGAACATTTTCGTTCTAAGTAAAGTCGACTCTTCGACTTACTCCGGTTCGAAGACTTCACATTAAGCCCTCTATTTCTACCTACGCAATACGCCTACATCTAGCGCGCAATATATATTTCAAAGGCATATTCATAATAGGTCTTACCCGTACACGCTATTATTTACGTCTGAAGTATTTATACGTCCCTCGGTTGACAGGTTATAATTTTTACTCTAAGGGCTTTTGAGCTAAGGTTTTGTGGAGCAAAGACGATTATCAATATAAAAGAACGTCCAAAATGATACAAAATACCTACTTTATGTAGATATGAATCAAATAACGTAACAATCAGAATCTTAAATTTTAAAAAGCGAACCCGACAGAATATATCTGCACCGAATTTTGGCTCGTCCATTATTAGCCAGTTAACCAATCTCTTTTATATCTTTTTCGTAAGAATGACACTGGCCGCAACTTTTATGAAATAATAATTTTACATGGCATGTCAGTTAAAAGGCCAAAAACTCACATCATCTATTTGATGTATTTTGAAATAGCGACCAAATTTGCATTTTATTGCATTTTTAAATAAACTTTCGACTTTATTTTCTTTCTTTTTTTAAGCCTTCCCTGAAATAATGGAAATGAAACAAAACAATCAGTCTTTAAAAAGGTCTAGCGGTTTTCTATTTACAGCCAGACTAACGTCCGTGCGTGCGTGTGTGTGTTAATAAAACACACACAGTGTGTGTGTTAATAAAACACACACAGTGTGTGTATTAATAAAACACACACACCTTGTGTGTTTTATTTTTCAAAAACAAGATTTTTGAATATAATTCTTCACATCAAATACGTTAGTAGCGGATTGAAGAGCAGATTATTGTGCGTTTTTTTTTTTTTTTTGGAGCTCTGACTGTTGAGTTCAATGAAAAGGGCGACATTATTGTGAAGCAAATCGATATTTAGAATCTGTTTTTAGATAATTAAAATGATTTAGGTGGACCTTTTTATAGATAATTTTATAACAAAATATCATGTTGTTCAAAAAAAAAAATTTAACACAGTAATACCTATATTTCTAGCTGTAGGAACTTATTTGTGTTTGCGAGAATTTTTAAGTCTAAATTGAGTAGACTTCAAAGTTGACTCACTTAATATTTTCGATTCAGCATTTAAGTCTCGAATGTCATGACCGTTTCCCAAATAAATTTTAATAACAAATCGGTTTTTTGACAATAATCACAATTGGTGAATGACGTTTGTCATTTTTATAGCATGACGTCTCATTTACTCATTCGTCTTTGAACTTTTCATGGAGACTTTAAAAAGGAGGAATATCTCTGTATGTTAAAAATTCTGTCAAAATGAGTAAATAAGGGTAGCGCTAAATCAGCGTCAGGGTAAATTTTAAAAGTTATTATTGGTCTACAATTGCATCTTTCATACTTTACCGCGCTATTCTGGAAGTTTATTAAACTAATATCCAAGCTAAAATGCTGGACTTTTCAACTTTTCTTCTATATGAGATGTTACTCCTTATTATTGTCTCCATGGAAGTTTGACGTATATAGTCATCCGATTCCGATAATAGTATGGAGATTAGAATATACCATAGATAATAGGCATACCTATATTAATGGACCTTTATTAGTTATTACTCATTTTTTGTTTATCAAAATATTAATACATTAAAATTACTGTCTTATCATTTGTTAATGAAATTGACATTTTGAGTGCGTCTCTACCAAAGATATCACTTTGTCAATGCACATCATGAGCAAAGAATCGTATAAACCACTTTACAATAAAGTATTTACAATATACGAACTATGTTTAGTAAGTTATAATATGTTAAAGTGAAAAATGGATAGTGCAAGTGAGAGTAACGCAAAGACGGAAGATGCAAGTGGACACAAGAAAGAATTACCTGCAAGTTTGCAGAAGATTTGCTTGGTTTGTGGGGACAAAGCATTAGGTTACAATTTCAATGCCATATCCTGCGAGAGTTGCAAAGCATTCTTCCGTCGAAACGCATTAACAAATAAAGAATTTAAGTGTCCGTTTTCAAACAACTGCGAGATTACTGTAGTTACACGAAGATTCTGTCAAAAATGTAGATTAGAAAAGTGTTTATCTGTAGGCATGGTTAAAGAATTTATCATGTCCGATGAGGACAAGGCGGAGAAAAGACGGAAGATTGAAGAGAACCGAGCGAAAAAGCGTCACATGCAAGATTCAGATGACATTGTGACCAGTTCGAAAAGCTTTAGACGGGACGAAGAAGCTAATTCTTTTATCCCGCCAATCCAAGATCCAGGTATATTACAATACGATGTACTCAATAGTACAACCTGCAGTCCTCAAAGTACTGTACAGTCACCAGTGAATATGGAATTGGAGAATTCGATGACATCTTCCACTATCTACAATCAATACGTCCCAGTACATAGTACCGATCAGCCATATACAATGAAAGTTTATCCAATAGATGAAAAATCTCATATTAATAGGACAGTTTATGACCAAAGGTTGGGTGATCCTGGATATAATGTTTGCAATAGTATGGAGAGCATGTATGATCAACCTAAACAGAATTGTATAAGGTAATTTTCACTGTTAATTAGTCATACGCCATGATTGCATCATTGTTATTAAATAATCCATTGGTACTTTTCCGTTACTTAGGGGTGAATTATGTGACACGTTAAGGGGGTGGTCACTAAAATGTGACAATGGGCAGGGGGTGAAAAGCCTTGTGACGTCATATCAAAATCAAAAACATTAAAAAGAAATTGAACTAATTAAACAGCACTTCATATTTTTTAATACATGCATAAAATTAACAACTACGTCACATTATACGATTTAGAAAATATGATAACCTCTGACAAGGACCGAGGCAGAGTTAATAATCGTAAGATTCATGAGACTTTATTAATGCAATGTAGGGTTCAACATTTAGTTTCAATTATTAAGAACTAAATTTCTATATATAAAACAACATATGAGAAAAAATTACATTATACTATTTCCTAGTATCGCAGGTTTAGTCATAAATTTCGGCAATTGCAAAAACATTTGTCATTTATGACTTTTTTCGCTTATAATTCGATAAAAATGGCATTATAGTAACATATTATGTATCTTAATAATAGATATTGAAGTGAGTAATGATATAAAATGTTATTTGAATAATATTTTATTATCTGTTAGTCTTCTTAACTAAAAACTTATTTTAGTTAAACAGATAAAAATAGCTGTATCGCAGTGTTGGATGGATAAAAATTTTTTAGATATTGTTGCTACAAAAGAGACTCTTACCGTACGAAACGGTATGTCTTTAATTTTAGAGACGTGTGACTAAACGTCTGTGCCAACCTAGGAAATCTGACCTAAATCTGTACTAATATATAATTCTGAAGAGTTTGTTTGTTTCAACGCGCTAATCTCAGGAACTACTGATCCGATTTAAAAAAATCTTTGAATGTTATATAGCCCATTTATCGAGGAAGGCTATAGGCTATACATACTATCACGCTAAAATGGAACCTTTTTTTCTTGAAATTAATTTGCCGCAGACGAAGTCGCGGGCACAGCTAGTAATGTTAGAAATGCGGATGTTTTTTTATATCCATACTAATACATAAAGTTGAAAAGTTTGTTTTTTTATTTGTTTGCATGAACGCGCAATTCTCAGGAACTACGGGGCGTATTTGAAAATTTCTTTCAGTGTTAGATAGCCCATTTATCGGGGAAGGCTATATATGTATATCATCACGCTCAAATTGAATCTATTCTTTTTTATCTAATTTTAAGCGGACGAAGACGCAGGCAAATCTTGTTAAAAATATATTTTTACAAAAAACTACGTTCTGCCAAATGTTAATTTATACATTTTTTCTCTTTACATGCGTTCCTACTTCAAGGAACATACGAAAAAAAATTATGTCGAATTGGTTATCCCACATCCTCCGTATTTCGGAAGGCATGTAAAACAGTGGGCTCCGATTAAAGTCACTGAGTGATATTAGTGGTGAGATTGTGGGTTGCCGGGGATGAAGTTAGATGGCAGTCGGTCACCTTAATTCACCCCACAACCACATCGTCTACAATCTAAGCGCACTATGGTACTACACCGGGATAACGGTGAACGGAAGAAGTAGGTAGTAAAATATTTTCTTCCTAGATCAGATCAAAGGCAAATTCTTCAAATTAGCTGTAGTTTCGATAATGCTTGTTGAAGTCAATTTGAATAAATCTTACTACACATCAGGTAACATTCATTAAAAAATTGCTACTGTGTTGTTACGCAGTCCGCCCTACCCATGAAGAAATAGAAGGGCATATTAAAAATATTCTGCTAGTGTCCGCATATTTTTAAAACTAACGGGTAGTCGGTTCCCCTACTATGGACGCCCGTGGACAATTGCAACACCAGAGGGCTCGCAGATGCTTTTTTTTATGTTACAAGGAGCAAACGATCAAGCAGCAGGCAGCTAAGTGCCTACAGACGCCTATGGACATCTGCACGACCAGGAGGCAAGCAGATGCATTGCCAGCCTTAATAACGAGGAAGTCTCAAAAACCGAACGAAACGCGAAAACAATACCATCACTTGACGCAGACACTAAGCAGTTCCATAGATGTTAGGACAATAGATAGTCTTAAATCTCGGCGTTAGCGCTTATTTGGCGTCGCTCATACAAAAATATAGCCTATACGTATAAATATAGCGTTGAAAATAAAACAACGAAAAAGCGTCGTATTATGAAAGCGCTGTCGTGTGAACACAAACTTAGGAGTCCATATGTTATATTTGAACGTTTTTTTATCGCGCGGTAAAAAAACCTCTCGTGCGAATAGGGGCTTAATGTAGTCGAGTTTTACGCTTAGTTGGTGTGATATTATTCATTCTTTTAGTATTCCTAATATTTTTTATAGAAACGAAGATAATTATAAGACCTTGAATGATTTTCCTCAAATTAAAAAAAGTTGTTAAAGTGTAACCTTTTCCACTTGACATCATTGCCATCTTGCTATGTAGCAGCCGCTACATATTTAACGTTATTTTGTAGCTGGTTATTTATTTATTTTTTAATTGAAATAGCATCGAATCTGCAAGAATATATAACTTGATGTATAATATATACATAGATAAATGTGATAGTTATCATTTAGAATGACTTTATTTTTACTCGTACGCCTAAGAGTTAAATGTGACTCACTTGGTTTTAACATAAACTGCACTTAAATAAATAAATTAGGGAAGTTTAAATTAAAGCAATTAAAATATAATTACCTCTTTGTTTCCAGGAAGGCAAAAAACAAGAAAATCTTCAATTTAGTACCTACATTAAATAAGACTAAAAAGATTTTTAAGTAGTCTATCTCAAGGCTATAGAGGGACCCTTTAAAGTGTCCAGAGTCGAAATAATTGACCATTTGGGGCTGAGATTTTGAGATTAGGGAATTAATAATAAAAGAAGCTTTATGATAAAAACAATTACCTGAACAATTTCTTTGACTAACGGATGCTTGGCCACATCTCTGGCCACTCCTCCGTCCCCACCACCAACTATGAGAACTTTTTCGGGGTTTTTGTGACAGCAGAGTGGTATGAATGATATCATCTCCTACGGAAGAACAGTCAAGGGATAAAACAGAAACTTAGAAAATAAGAACATGAGTGATATTTAAAAGTAATACAGATCGCCTGGTGGTCGAAGTAGCGCCACAAATCTGTAGGTTTGTGTGCTCTATGCTTATTTAAAACTATATACAGACTTTCAACTCTCTCTACAACAACATTATAATATTTGGCAATTAATATTTTTACCGTTGTCATGTCTGCACTTTCAACACAATCTTATAGTAAAATGTATAAAGGTGTGTGGCCACCACCTTTCTTTTGAGCCTATACATTTTCTGCAGGATAAAGACTTCAGAACCGAAATTCCACACTAATTTGTAGAGTTAACAGCATAAAAACCCAAACCACATACAACAAAAAAAAAAAAAAAAAAAAAAAAAAAAACACTACACGATCATTGAAATGATCGTTCATATTAAGCTGTGTCTGGCTCCGGCATAAGAAATACAGTTAAACACCTTACCAACTTAACCAGGTGACCTAAATGACTATAGATGTGCTGATGACTATAGGAGTGATTTGTATTAAGAATACTATTCGATCAGATTAACTTAAGGTTTTGTCACATAATTATAAAAATATATCCTTAGTGTGATGTACTCACAGTTAGACTGTGGGTAGATGTGATTTTTGCTATATTAAAAGGATGGTAAGCATCAGCCATTTACGATCAGTGATCCGTGGCGAGTAGACGTGCCATTCGGGCTGTGTACATATTTACTGTTGTTCTTTTTACTGATACCACATTTAGCAAAGCTTATAAAACTTTTACAAAAGGTAAAAGCTATTAGAGGAAGCAGTTTATCTATAATATATATCTTTTGTTTCTTTTGAGAGAAAACTATAAAGACTTCTTTATTCGAACATATTGTTCCTTCCTGGGAAAGCCGCTACGTATGTTCCGTAACGAGGTAAATTGTTTGGACGGAAAGTTAGGGTACTGGTTAGAAACTACTGCAGCTTTGTCCGCCCTTAATCGTGCACTATCTCACCTATCTAAAAATCTTTCTTAGCGAATGTGTACTTAGTATAAACCACATCCTTGGCAAATTTTGTCATTATAAGTCTTGAAATTTTCAAGATTTCATGTTAGGTGACCTTTCGCTTCTAATTAAGTGTATTTTGAGGGTTCCGTAGTAGTAGTACAAGGAACTCTTGTAATTTCGCTCTGTCCGTCTGTCTGCCCGTAAGGTGATACCCCCTAGCGTTTGCAAACTATTAGACGTAGAGACTTGAAATTTTCCATGTTGATAGAACATGCTAAAAACTGATTAGAAAAACTGTTCTTTTGAAGTTTTCTTATTAAACTTTGGTAGTTATTTAACTAATACGTTTATAGCGTAACAGATACGGAACCCTTCTACATAAGCGTGTCTTGACACGCCCTTGGCCATGTATTTCTAATTCTAATTAAGTGTATAAACATACGTTTTTTTTAATTTTATTATGGCATTATATAGAACTGTTTGCTATCAAATAAATTCAATTTCAAATAAAAATTAAATCAGTTCAAAATTTCTCCACCTCGGATATCCAAGCATTTTATACGTCTGTAAAAAGGAAATAAATGTCTTAAACCAAGATTGAATTGCTATTCGTTTTAGATTCATTCCTAAAAATGTACGAAGGAGTTTCAACGGGTTGCCCGGGCCTCTAGGCCAGGGAGAACATGCTGATTCCTTCAGTGTAGCGCGCGTGCGACCCAGGACATCTAAGGGTTTTAGCCGGGGATATCGACCAGGCGCGGAACCAGCCTTCAAAAAAGGTGGTTGGCATGGCCTGTCAGTTTTTGGTCAAACGAATCAGCATAAGAACTTGTTTATGATCGAAATAGTGCATTTCAGTAAAGGATATGTTTATAAAACATATTATGACTTTATTTTTGTAAGTAATGAATTATAGTATCAGGTTTTCTATCTTAGTACGCCGTGAAAATGTATTGTAACAAGGCTTTTACGGTGGTGGGCGTGCCCATCGTGCACATAACGGTCGATCCGCGCCTGATCCCAACTAGTCGTGACATATCACTGCCCCCACTCTTTTTGAAACCTTAGGCAAAACTTTTCTTGATGCAAAGCGCCTGTTTCCTCCAGTATAAAAAAAAATAGGTGTTAAGTAATTTTCTGAAACTTTAATATTTCTTTAAAAGAAGGCATAACGACAGGTATTGGGGCCCTCTATAAATCTCTCATCCTCTATAAATTCACATAAACCAGCACTGAGCAACCATTCCAAGTCACACGTGAACATTAAATTAAGTAACAATTAGGTATCATAATAATCCAAAGCAACGTAACAACAAAATAAAAATGCTAAACGCAAACTCCTTTCGAAAGATCGTTTTTTCGTGTTTGTTTCTTTGTTATTTATTGTTTAAATTGATTTACATAATTTTTTGTTGGAACGTTTTAAGCAATTTAATAATTGTAAAACTATAGATTTGAAAAGAAGTATCTTTTTCGAAGCTATGCTTGGAAGGCTGTAGATAGAATAGCTCCTGTCCCGTTGAAAAAAATGTAAAAAACTGTCACAGATGAAAAACAATTTTTTCTAGTTAGCTGTTTGTTTCATTTAGTCTATAAGACACTAGAAATTAAGTAAGTTCATAAAGAATGACCTAATTGTTATTTTATCTTTATATTTATAATTCTACTGTACGCGTGTGTCACTGAACTTCTCTTAAACGGCTGTACCGACTTTAGTGATTTTTTTGTATGCGTGTGAGTGGCGCCCTGGATGGCTTAGAATCAATTCAAATTAAATCAGCCCGGCAGATGGTACTGCAGTCGGTATCCAGGTTATCTTTTTATCGATTTTTACGTTCGGGCAAGATAGTGTCTGTCGGGTCCGCTTGTATTTAATAAAACTAAAGTCTGGAGTACAACACAAAAATAATCCATAAACTAGTATTTCTTATGCCATAAAGTTGTTAACGTGTGTATCATCAAGCATCCAAAGAGCCGCATGTGGCTCACGAGCCGCTGGTTGCTGACCCCTGGTCTATCAACCATCCATTTTTTAACTTAATACTGTTATTTTGCAATATGTTTATCCATTACTAGTGGACCCGGTAGACTATGTTCTGCCTCTTATTATTTACTTCTATTATCCTATATCATCCCGTTCCCGTTCCCATACCCGTCCCCGTATAAGTTCAAATTGAATCTACATTTTAGATATGAAACGTTTATATGGGAAAAAGAAAAGGGCTGTTTTTAGGGTTTTCCCGGCAATTATTCGATTTTTTTTCTCGCCGTAAAAGCCATTCTTGGACTTCAACGAACATTTTAAAAAAAGAATTGGTTAAATTGGTCCAGGTGTTGTTAAGTTATGCGCTTACCAACACATTTTGCGATTCATTTTTATATATATAGACTAGCTGCATCTGTGGCCAAATTTCACATAAATGTCAACTTTGATGAATATCTTGATAAGAAGTTCACTGAGAACATAAATAATCACACTCCATTTTTATATATTACTATCTGTACCCTGCGACTTCGCCCGCGTGGGCCATCCTTATCACTTAGAAGTATTCAAATAGATAGTAGCCAATTCTCAGACCTACTAAATCTTCTTCTTCTTCCTAACATTATCCCAGTTAAATACCAGTTTTATTTGTTACGTTTATGGTGCGGTATTTGTTTTTATTGCCGTCACACTGGCTGCCAGTCACGGACGTCGCATTAAAGGACAAACAAAATTTCGTCTATGGCATTCCGAATTTTACAGGATTATGGCGGAAATTCTTTACGTAACAATTCAACAAACGTGACCTGTACCAATCAAATAGTTTATAGTATAAGACGTTACTTTGTATATTGTAAAAAAATTTATAAGAAGCGGAGCAATTCCATGACTTTGCATGAATCCGCGGATAGAAATGAGACCGTGTATTGACACATATGTACATATCTTCAAAACGAACTGGCCGGTCGCGTCAATTATAGATTGTTCTTATGAAGACGCGACCGGCAGTCAAAATCGTCTGAAAAAAAAAAATTGCCGGCCGCGTCTTCATTAATTTCCGTATATAAATACTCAACAAGATCCCGTAATAAAAGTTATAAAACTTTTACAGTTTCGTAATTTTTTTTAAACTAATAAACTTGGCTAATGGTGTTAAAACAAGGGGCAGACGGCCAGGTATTTAATAATAATAATCATATCTTTATTTGCAAGAATGTGGTACAAATGGTTTAACAAAGTAATTAATTCCAATACATTCAACTATAATTTTAGTGTGCAAATAGATTAAGGAATTTAAATATCATGCCGTACACAACACGGAATAAATACAGCACAAAATATGGTGACATACAAAGCTTGTTCAACACATGCGACGTTCTTGCACGGTCATACGTCGGGGACAACCTGATATTTGCTATACTGTACACAACACGGAAGAAATACTGCACGAAACACGGATTTATATAACAAATAAAACTTGTTCGACACATGCGACGTTCTTGCACGGACTAGCGTCGAGGACACCCTGTAATTAATATCATGGACAGTGGGCTCTAATGAATGGCGTGTTGTGTTCCGCGCAAAAACTGGCCCGTCATGTGAGCCCGCGAATATTTACAATTACACCAAGAGACGGCTGTCTTATCTTATTTTCTAATACAACAAAAAAAAAATATTAAAAACATAAGTCTGTATGTCTTACTCTGGACGTATTTTAATTACGTCAAAAGTGTTTTTTATAAGTATCCTGTCAAAGTATAAGAAATATGTATGTTTTCCCTTCAATTAAGCGTAAAGCTTGTGCTGGACGTGTTGTATTTATGTAAATATTTATTTGGAACTGTTACAACGTAGGTAGTACAAACAAATGGAAACCATGATTCTGCTGAAGTAAGAAGTGGGTGCGACAATAGTGAAAGGGGATCAGGAATTAAACTAGATCTTTTTAGATTGCAATGTACTTTGTATTCAGAACGAGTACTCATAGTTTTAAACGTGTTAAGTACAATTAGCAGTTCAGAGGTTGGATTTTCGGTACTTTGAAGACGTAAAAAGATATTCCAGCATCTCTGTTTCCAGAATAGAATATTATATGGGTAATATTAAAACAGGAATAAATGGATATCTTCCAGGAGAGCGCGTTCCATTGAAATCTATATCAACGCTTGTCTCTCAAAGTCGTTTGAGGTCGTAGCCTAATCAATGAGCCGTATTTAAGTCGATCGCTAGGTTAAACAGTTTTTAATACAGCTGGGTGATATGTGACCTATTCTAACACAGGTTGTCAAATACCCGACCTCCTTCGTGTTTCGAAAGGCACGTAAAACAATTAATGTCATATTAGTCGTGAGATTTTAGAGATTGTGGGAATTCCGTGAATGACAGTAGACGGCAGCCGGTCATCTTAACTCTCCTTACAGTTACATCCTCTGCACTTAAGCGGACCTTGGTAATAGACCGGGATAACGCTAGGTAGATGAAGAAGTATATGTGGTCATGTGATTTTTTTCCAAGGAAATCTTACGACTGTCTCCGCGTCTCTCTACTATAAGCCGCGTACAAAATTCTAGATGTCAAAATGATAGACACATATTGGCCGGCTATTGATTTTCGTCAAACGCTGACTGACGCCGCGATTTTATTTTCGTTCTGTCCCATTTCACCGCTGACGAATAATAGAGAATTATTACGTTCGTGCTTCTATGAATGGATATTGTATGGACGCGTCAATACTTTTAACATAAATACATGCTATTTTATATTTAGCCGTGCACATTCCGGAACTTGTACATTTTAACATTTTGCAGCAGATTCATAAAAGAGACGGGTTTTTTTTCAGCATTACGTAGATTCACCGTGCGGGCGTCGGAGATATCGCGTTGTAGAGGATGGAACCATATCAGTGCCTGGGACTTGTGACCCAGGCGTAGGTTTAATAGCACTCGTTCTATTGGTCACTAACGTTCACCTTCACTGTCAGTGTTCCCTCTCCTGCCTAGCCAAATCTAGTATGATCCTACTTGTGCGGCTTTAGATGTCCTTTCTAATAAATAACTTATGATAGTTCTTGACAAGCCAAGGTCTTTTAATAGGTTGTACAGAGAATTTGTTGGTATGCCCCTCGCCCCTAACTCTACCGTGTCATACATGGTAGAGTTAGTATACTCGTGTATAAGTTGGTTTGGTAACACTTTTGGTTCGTGATATATTGTAAACGCTTTAATATGGATGTCACTGTGAATTGATATAAGTAAGAACTTTATTAGTTGCTGTCTTGATTGTGTTCTTTTTTAATTGCAAGAGGCAAGTGGGCAGGTGGTTCATATAAGTCACTACCAACGTCCATGGACATCAGGACCGGCCCTACTATAGGGCGAGCGGAGCGGCCGCTCCAGATGTTGAGTCCCAGGAGGCGCATCAGCTGACTCTTATGTGATTTTTGGAAAGTATAATTTATATATAAATGTAAACAAGTAAGTAAGGGGGCCGCCATAATCGAATCTTGCGCCATACTTAAATTTACCACAGTATCTGGTGGACATCTGCAATACTAGTAGGTTTGCAAATGCGTTGCCAGCCTTCAAAAGGGAACTCGCACAAACTAAACGAAACGCGACAACAATAGTTTCGTTTGACGTAACAGCATTGCCGCCACTTCACGCCGATCTTTTGTAAGTATGGGTCTTTTTTTAAAATAATACCTTATAGTGTAGGGTTGTCACAATATAACATAATTCACTGCATGCTATAGAATAGGAGTCTATTTTTTAGTTTAATTAGTTCCACTGAATTAAAGTTTTCATTGTGTACAATATAAATAAATATCATTACCTATCGAACGTATTTTTTTAATCTAAATGAATAGTTCCAATGGCTTTGAATTTAAATAATTTTGAATATAATTTTCGCTTTGCACTTCGAAGAGTTTTCTGCAAAAACTGTTTGATTAAAGTTTACGTTTCATCATAAGGTCTTTGGTAAGAAAAATACTGCGTTTAAACTTGCACATTTCGGAGGCGCGCTCAAATAAAGGACCAAATTTTTCATTCAACTTTTAGAACTGAATTTAGTAGTAATAGTGTATAGATGATAAGTACAATAAATTATTTTTCATCCAACTATGCAGTAATGTTATCATTAATCACTACATAACAGATCTTAAAGGACGTTTTTTTTTGCTTAGAACCCACAACAGTGCGGTCATGTTGTTTGAAATTTCATTAATGCACTGGTTTTTATTTTTATATAAATTTACCACAAAACATTAATGTTTCCCAATAATTTTCATATCGAATGTATGCATTGGATCAAAAAGATACTTGCTGAATATAAAAATCTACTCAATGTAAAACCGAAAAAAAACGATTTGCACGCATTTTATACCATTGTAAAACTTCATATTTAGCAAGAAAAAATTGAAAATGGGATAGACAACAATGTAGTTGAAAGATGAGTAGTTTATGCACCTTGCTGAAGCGAGTACTTAATGCATTCGTGTCAATTCAGTTGCGTGGCAAAATAAAACTCGTTCACATTGTGCTCGGTGCAACAATCTACTATAGTTTCATGATATGAAATAACATAAATATATATAATAAAAAAGAGATGTATAAAGAAATTATATAGATGGAAGTTTTTCTAATATTATTAAAAGAAAAAAGAAACACGCAGTTAATATAATAAATGAATTCAGACTGTCTTTTATAGAAAAATCTTATGTAAATAACGCATCATTTGTCAAACCCTAATAATAAATAAAATTAACGCGTGCCAAAAATATATTATTTTATACAATTTTATTTTTTGTTAATTTAGTGCTAGTTAAGACTCGTGCAATAATCTAATATTTCTATCACACACAATGAAACACGGAAGCTGGTAACTGATTCAACAAAGAAATTGTGCAAGGTAAGAAGTTTCTATAAAATCGAACGGTTGTGCGCTTGAAAACAATAATGTGTATTTTAAAAATTTTAATCATTACTGTATAAAATTTAGTGGTAAGTAAAGTATTAAGTTTAAAATTTCTTATCCCACACACGACACAAACACTTAGAGAGTTCGTAGATGAAAGTGCCTCGAAACGAAACTTTAAATAATTTTATTTAACTTCACCGAAGCCAGACGTAATTGTAAAAACTGTTATGAAAGTTAATTGTATTTCACTTTGCAGTGTGAGTGCGGAGAGAACTGGCACTATTCCAGAAAAAATATTAACTTCATAGGGTGCGTGCACATTGTGACGCTAAAATTTCCACCTGGCGTTATCCCGGTCTAGTACCAGGGTTCGCTTCAATTGCTTAGGATGTGACTGTGGGGCGAGTTAATATGATCGACTGTGTCTGAAGTCATACCCGGAACCACCACAATCTCACGATTCAGTGGCACTTATCGGGACCCACTACTTGAATTGCTTTCCGAAACACGGAGGAGGTACATTTGAAAACATGTGTTAAAATGGGTCACCCATCTATAACCCGGCCGCGGTAAAAACTGCTTAGCATGGCGAGAAACTCTAATGCCGACCATTGAGTGGGGGGGCGGTCGTTTGAGAAGAGAATGATTTATTGGCCCTCGATGTGCGACTTAGCTCACTCCGACTCATCCGGAATTCGGATCAGTTATTCAAGTATAAAAAAGAGCCGAAATAAAGATTTCATTTTTATCATGTGTTTAGGCCACCGGGAAGTCTCACAAACCCAATGAAACGCGACAACAATACCATCACTAGATGTGACAGCATTGCCGCCACTTCACGCCGATCCTAGCCTGCGGTCATTGGTGGGCATCCAAGACATCGCGATGTTGGCCCACCTTTGCGAGTCCATTCAAATCACATGTCCAGCCCATGCCCACTACAGTTTTGCTGACTTCTTCCCTATATCCATTACTCCAGTTACGGAACGCAGAGGAATTTGATATATATTAAACTGAGAGACTTAAAAGTTCAATGGTAGAAGGAATGGACTGAAATCTGCTAGTAGGTTACAAACCCCGACGCCGCTGGGGCATTTCTGCACCCACTTTTAACACAAGCTTTTAATTTAAACTTAGTAGGAGAGAAAACTGGAATATTCTTTCTAGTATTTATAATATACTACCTGTACAACTTCATCTGAGTTAATAAGGTGAAAATTTTTACCGTAATGATATATAGCCTATAGCCTTTCTAGATAAATGGGCTAACTAACGCTGAAAGAATTTTACAAATCGGACCAGTAGTTGCTGAGATAAGCACGTTCAAGTAAACAAACAAACACTTCAGCCTTATCCTGGAAAAAAAGCTGAAATCTAATAATAACTTACTTTTGCATGCAACTTACTTTCCAATGAACATCAATAAAAGTCCATTGTATTATTAATGCAAGTACGATAAGTTGAATATTTCTATATAATTAATTGTTATCATTTTTTTGATAATTAATGTCAATAAATTGGTGTAAATTTGAAAACAGTGTTTGTATGTGAGATAAGCTTTAGTATTTTAGAACTTAGACATTCGTGAACGAGATTCATACTAATTATAAAAAACGGCTTTTAAACTCACGCGTATGTTATATCGGGATCGCCCGACTAGTTTCGAACCCGTCCCGGACTAGTTCCCGCCGCGAAATCGCTTCTTATCGAGCTCATGAGGAAGGACCCCGGACGGGTTCGAAACTAGTCGGGAAATCCCGATATAACATACGCGCGAGTTTAAAAGCCGTTTTTTATAATTAGGAAGCTTTAGTATAAATAAATAATAATAAATAAATGTATACAGAACTATATCACAAACGGACGTCTGTTCCTAAAGTAGACAACTTAATGCCTGTGTATAGCACTTGGCAGTGGTAATTAAGGACTGATCGTGATAATAAATATAATTATAAATATATACAGGACTATATGACACACGGACGTCTGTTCCTAAGGTAAGACAACTGAATGCCTGAATAAAGTGTTATTGGCAAACAAAACCATCTCATGATTATCCTAATCAATGTAAGGAAGGTCATTACTAAAGATGAGGAACAGGTAAGGACCTAATATTCATCCCTGGGGGACTTTCATTTTACCAACAGACCCATTAGATAACTTGCTATTTACGTCTACCTTCTGGATTCTGTTGTTCAATTAGGATGTCATCAAGTCCAGGGCCAAACCGTTAATTCCGTAGTGGCTAAGTTTCCGGAATAATGTTTTGTGTTGAACAGCATCATAAGCCATATTATAAAATTAGTATAGCTGTATTGTAGTTAGCTGAACTGTCTGTTTGCAACATCGAAATAAACTTATTTCAACGCGTAATGCACACAGACGATACCCCTGACAAAAACACGTTTAAAAACATTTTTGCCAATCTTTGTGTTTATGCGGATAATCTACAAAAAGGCTCGATAGATTTCGAAACGAATTTCACTGTCGTATACCTGAAGTTACGATGAATCTGTTGGCTACTTTACCTTGAGCCTAATAGTTCCACAAAAAATATTAAATATTTACCAAAATTATTCTATTAAACGCAGACGATTTCGTGGGTCCCTGCTGTTATTGAATATACACGTATAGAGGGTTCGCAAATACGGTGCCCGTTTTTTATTGTTAGTACAAAAAGTTTGTTTATATTTCATTAAAAAGTTTAATCTATCTATATAAAAGCGAAAGATAGTAAAAAATATAACATCATACCATAATCGTGCGTTCACGCTCGTATGTCCATGCGCTCCGAACATAGTTAAGTTTCTCCTAATATCCCGTTATAGTTAATTGATATTTAAATTTAATGACAATTGTGTTCATATGTTATACATAATGAAATCTCGAAAACAGCGGGACGTATATTGATGAAATTTGGCAAGGAGGTACTTTATAGTTAGTAGACATCCGTTGGGGACGGATTTTTGGTTATGGCTTGATGAAAGAGGTCTAAGCGCTTTCGCGATTTGACGAAGTTGCGGACGACGTTGCGGGTAAGAGCTAGTAAAATATAATGCTTAAACTTTTATTTCTCTATTGATTCTAATATTTAAAAACATTGCAGCCCTAACTAAACATCAAACGATTCAGTTAATTAAAAGTTATGATTAGGCAAGGGCAAGTAAGTACTGACGCCCATAGGAAACAACACAAAGATGCGTATCTTTTTCTTAACACTGTGTGTTGCATATTTTTTTTTTGCACCTCTGTCTATCAATTGAAGGCCTCTTAAAAAACCTGCTCGCTTCCGCTCCCGCTACCCGCTCATAATCGTCTTCTGTGTGACTTACGCCTGTTTTATGCAAACGACTTAAGGGGGAGAAGGTAATTTTGCTCGCTTAGATACAGAAACTTTACTCAGTCTAATAGGATCAACGCGGTAGTATAGGTTTTCTTCGGTCAGTTTAGTCCTAGTAGATTCAGAAACCTTTAAAAATATTATGCATACCTAAATAGCATTCCCATTTCGAACTCATCTCTTTTTTTTTTTGACTTATCAACAGCAACAATTATAATTGTTGCATATTAGAGAATCCTTAGTCTATGTAAAAAACTTTTACGGGCACGTACAGCGTTGAAATATTTAACTGGGTACACAAACTTAAAATGGAAACGGTATATTATACAGTATAAAGTTTTATATATTCAAAACCAAATATTAACTACTAAAAACATAAAGAAGAAAATTTTAACTCATTAAAAAATATATCAGAGTATGATTTATGCACAAAACTCTAACGTAGAAAGCAAACATATTAAATAATAAATGTCGCGTCTACTATACAGACCACGCGGACGACGCAGTTAGTCGCTTCGTGTAAAAAGCGATTGCCGCGAGCGAGTATGCTGTATTGGAATATAACCACAGAGCGGCCATCTACCACCGCGATACTCATCTCATTGCGGAAATGGCTGCCCCAAAGAAGAACCGGAATTTGTATAAGGGACTTGAAGAACGATAGAAGACGGGATCTAATGGATGGAACGGGCTCGTTATCTATCTTCGTGAATAAATAATAACATCTGTTCGTGACTTATCTACAAAAACTAGGGACGGCTGGCTGGTCGAAAATCGGCCACAAATCTTTAGATTTGCGTACTATTTGCTTGTTTAAAGGTATATACAAAAATGCAATTCTTTGTACTTGTAATGTTTGACTACGTTTTGACAAAATTTTATAGTTAAATGTACGCATGTGTGTGTAAATCGTTTTGCATTGGCGTGCGTGAGGTTTTATTTTAATAATGTATTGTATTAGTAATGCATATTTTACTTTAAAAAATTGGCTTTCATCCGTAAAAGTAATTTTCATAAAATGGTACTAAGAGATTTCGCTTCACGTAATAATATATAATTAATAGATAAAAGAAATGATTTTGTAAGTATGGGTAAACCAGCATCCAGTCCGTGACTCTCCTCCAAAGAACTCTAGTAAACCTCCTCAGAAATACAACAATAAGTATAGTATACTTTGTCTTTGGTTTCTTGTTGGGTAGAAGTTCCTATCCAGTTGACCCTAGGTGTAGTTGCTCAGAGCAGCCGCGCCTCCTGTAGTTTGTTTTTGTGTGTTGTAAATATACTTTTTTACAGACAGTTGCATATATAATTTTCTCCGAAACACAGCGGTAGCTCAAAGTGTTTGTACATTTTTGTCCTTGAAGACTACAAAGTACTACAAAACTTTGCGCAGCTACACAAAGTCAACGGTCTCACAACAAGATCATTGCAATGATCATTCAAATGAAGCTATGTCTGGCTCCGTCATTAAATGCATAATGAGGATTGTGTGCATGTGTGATTAGCAAAGAGTACATTGTTAATTATAATATATTTTATAATTTTTCTGTTTAATTAACGCGTTTAAAAACGTCATCCAATAAGAGGTATGATGAGTAATACACGTGAGTAACAAAGAGCATATTGGGAAATATGAAAATTGACCTGCTGACAGGGCAAAAACCACTCAAATCCCAATTAATTCTATAGGAAACAAAGGATTAACCACATATTATTTCCTTATTATTCCTCTATTAGTCATATAATATACGTAAATGTGACTTTGTGACTAACATCTAACCGCAAACTTTTACATGAACTGAAATTTATTAGCATTTTTTTTTTGAAACACGAACTTCTGTTCCTAAAGTACACAACTTAATGCCTGTATTATAGGTAACAGACGCCTGTTATACGCAAATATATTTTTTGTAGGAATATATAAATACATACATATAGATAATAAACCCAGACTCGAGGTGGGAATCGAACCTACGACCCACGGAGCAGAAGAGCACCTTAACCTAGCGATCGACTTAAATGCCGACCGCTTATTAACCCATGACCTTCCACCGTACCATATCATCCCATACAAGTACCATGCCGTAAAATGTCATATCTTCCCTAGCCAATTCTTTTTAGCATCACGCTCATGGTCTTCTGACCAGGTTTCCCAGCAATTGGTCAGGCTTGCCCATCGCCATTTTGTCGCTGATTACTCGGTTCTTGGTTTATCCATCGCTCTTAGTAAAAGCAAAAATTAGTAGAACCTCAATAGTCCTCAACATACCTCAACGTAGTACCTCAATGGTAGAAGTAGGCTGATGGACTGAAATAGGCAAGGTACCCTGTTCAAATCTCGACGACGTTAGGGTATTGCCCTAGCTATTCCTAACACAAGCTTTTAATTTGAGCTTAGGAGGAGAGGAAAAGGGGATTCTTAAAAAAAGGTTACAATTCTGTTTTTGTTTTTAGGTTTTTTTTTAATTATAAATAATTATCTTTGACATATTGTGTTCATTTTTCACATGAACTTTTAAAATTATTTTTTGTAAAAATCATTTTTGTCAATTGAATTATTATATATACGGGTGTATTTTACCTTGGCTTGTCAAGAACTATCATAAGTTCATTACTAGAAAGGACATCTAAAGCCGCACTAGTAGGATCATACCACTGGTACCCGGACGCGCCGGCCCAATTCGGCTACAAGCATGGCGCTACGTCTAATTACGATTAATATCACAAAGTGATTCATTTTCATTTCATTGATTCAAATCACAAAGTGATTAATGTTGTTGGTGGTCTAGAACAGGGGTCGGCAATATGTGGCTCGCGAGCCACAGGCGGCTTTTTGTATGTTAAGCTGTGGCTCTTTAGTTGCATACCAAAATATGTGATTATCTAATAGTTCTATATTATCTAGTTTGTTTTGAAAAAACACTACTTATATATGGACAACTAGATATTTTTCCATGAATAAATAGGTTACTTTTTTATCAAAAAACTTAATGCGACTTCTATGTATCTATAGTTAGCATGAAACATTTTTATGGCTATTTAAAAAAAATAGAAATTTTGTAAATTGTTATTTTTGGCGCTACCGACTCAAAAGGTTTCCGATCCCTGGTTAGGGCACATGGTTAGGTTGCTAGATTAGATTTTTTTTTTAACAATAAATCGTCATACTTATTGTAATCTTAATTTGAAAAAAGCAGATTTTTAAAAATCCAACAGAAGAATATTCCCTAACTATCCATATTTCTTTAACTCACTCTTCAAATCCTAAAAAGACGTGTCCTGGTTTATTGGAATTTATTGCCACCATACAACACAAGTGGAAGTTACGGGTTATCAAGTTATTTGAGAAATATCTTTATTGCGTATGAGATACGGAACGCCTCTATATGAGCGCGTCTTGACACGCTCTTGACCACTCTTTCACGCTCTTAACGCTCTTGACTATTCTTTCACATTCATAAAGGAATATCAAAATATATCTTGTTTCGGAAGGCACGTAATACTGTGGGACCCGATTAATGTCACTTTTCTATATTAGTCATGAGGTTGTAGAGACCGTGGGGGTTCCGAGGATGACGTCAGATTGCAATCGGTCATCTTAACACGCCCTACGGCCGCTTTTTTTATCGATATTTATACATATATATAAAGCTGTAGAATTCGTTTGTTTCTTTGCTTGAACGCGTTAATATCAGGATTTACTGGTCTGATTTAAAAAAATCTTTCAGTGTTAGATAGCCCATTTATCGAGGAAGGTTATAGGCTATATATCATCACGCTATTTTTTTCACCTAATTCATGAGAATGAAGTCGCGGATAACAGCTAGTAAGGAGTAGCATTTTACTCCCTATTAAAGATAAAGGATGTATAATGAAATACAAATTTTATTATTAGTGATACCCTCCTGCTGTGCTAAGACGGGTGCTGTACTCTAGAATATAACAAATTATTACTGTTTAAATAGATCACAATTAGAGATCTCTCTGTCAACTTGTCAATACGAGTGTGCAAGTTCTTTAGTATTTTTGTTATATCTTGTTATTTCATGGTTAAATTTATTGTTAGATGTTGTGTTAAGTTTTTTTGTGTATTTGTTTTATTTTACTGTTACCAAACAGTCAAAATGAGTGACAAACCAAACCAAACTAAACGTTAGGAAATACTGGTATCTTTGTTCACGTTTTGTCTCAAGATTAAATGAATAGGGTAAAGTAACCAAGTCGATGGCTCCCACGTGAATTGTCGTGACCCTAAATTCTCAGCTTTACAGTATAGCGTTACAAACACCTAATTTGTAATACAATCGTCACTACGTTTTGTATAAAAATAAATAATGTAATCGTCATTATTGAATATATATTCATATACAAAAATATATGTTTCTAACGTTCTACAATGAAGTTGCGAATTTGGATTTACAACAATTTACGTGGAAGCCATCGGAATGTTAACAAATTATACATACTTGTAAACATTTTCTAATACACATCCCCTTCCTAGCGGCAGGGATCCGTTGACCCCAATATTTTGATACTATACAGAGAATTTATGTATGTAGAGGGCCTTTCCAAACCATCGCTGCCCGGATATAGCCATTTTCCTGATAAACTTGTGATGTCAAAAACATTTACAGATATCGACTCATCGTCATTGATTCTTTTGCAATCCTATTGACGAGTAATATCGCAATAGCAGTAATGCCAATAAGTTTTAGAAAATCCACCTGCCTAATGACATGAAATCTACATTAGAACAAGGTGGCCATGTGCAAAACAGTGATGTTGTACCTATCCAAAAAAATATTGTCTAATATTTTTTTGGATAGGTATTTTCCAAAAAGGATAAGATATTTGAAAGACCGGCAACACATCCGCAACCCTTCTTGTAGTGCGCCCGTTGACGAATTTTCTACAAGCGTCGTCTAAAAAATAAAATAAGATAAATTTATAGGTACGATGGGTGTTTTATCACTTATCATATCTGATTATAAGACAGTAACTATATTTCGTTAGTTGTTTCTTTTTGCAGACTAAAAATACGTATTAAACGAAGCATTTCTACCAGTATATTCCATGGATCAATACCCATTTCTGATAACTTATCTCGATTCAAACTCTGACCACCATTAGCGGACAATGACAACTTGACATGTCGTCAGTTTTAATCAAAATAGTACGATAAGTTATATAAATATATCGCAGCACCAGTATACAAATTACAGCCAGCATCGTGTCAATCCTTGTGAACAAACTAAACGGAAATACCAATTGTGACACGGATGAGGTCGAAACAGCCGCGGTGACACTACACCTACAGTGATTTGCAACATACCTACTCACCCGCTTTGACTTGTGTTGTTAGTTACATGTGGGGTGGAACTCGAAAATCTTTCAATATCGACACTGCGTTGATAAAAAGAAGAAGGATAATATTTTATTTTATTTAATTAGGTGCAGCAACAGCGTGTTCACAAATTTAATTTTAAGAATATTACAAGCTTTAATGTTCGATAGTACAAGCCTTTTATAGGCGTACACAACATTCGCATGCAAAAAGACATTAAAATAAATGTATTCTAATGATGTTAACATGTTGAAATCTTATTATCTAATAAATAAATAATTTGCTAAAACAGATTCTTAAGAAACTTAAATACTAATAACATCTCTAAAAAGAGAAAGATCAATAATGCAAAATAGTCTATGGCATGCAATATCCAACCATTCAAAGTTAGTATCGCTAATTTTTTAGCATTGATACTTTTGCTCGTCATAATTGTAGATGTATTATATTACTTAGAAGATTTCATTTAATTGCAACAAAGAACGTATCACATGTGTTGTACATCTATTCTTTTCAAGTTAGACACTTTCTTTTATTCTTATTGTTGAGTTGTAATATTCTTTTACTAATAAAATTGAGTGACACGTAATTATGTAAATTTCCTTTGATATAAAATCTGCTACCAATTAGTTAATTTTAAAGTATCTAATAAACCTAGTTGACGAAACAATAATTCTCGTTTGGCTCGCACGAGCGGACAGAGCGAAACTACAAGGGCTCCTTCTTGGACTACGGAACCTTAAAAATCTATACATCATATGAAACATAGAGAACCTTTTAACGTCTTGTAAGTCCTGGTGTAAGTTTATATGAATATGAAAAAATAGTTAGTATCTTTAAAGTCCCGTTTGTAAATAACGAAGGTCAATAGTGACATTTATTCAAATCTATACGTTTATCGAAAAGCGATTATCATCTGCTACCTGACATTATACATGATAAATAACAAAACTAATGACACAACACGTATGTCATTTTACACTTTGTCACCGTATTTGCTTACATTTATGGTCTTTTTCACCGCTCGTAGATAAGCTGATTGATAGACTATCTAAAACCTTTCTGTCATGTAACGGTAATAATTTTGGTAGTGAGGTACGTCATTTTCTAAATCTTGAAAGCATTTTCATTTAAACGAGCCAGTCTTGGCAAGTAATCGATTAAATTGTAAAAACCGATAGATTGTAATCTGTCTCGAAAGATTGGAAACTGTCGAAAGATTGTGGGCTCATTATACTGCTTACAAGTTAACGTCTTATTTTTCGATAGATTACATTCAATCGAAGTGAAACCGTCAAATTGAGAAATGATATGTGATGGAAAGCACCTCGCGCGTTGATTCGTTAAACGTCATGTGCCCCTATTGCCATATTTGTTACTTAATTCGATTAATTACCGAGATTGTACTCCTCTTCAAAACTTATAGGTTAGAAGGTTGAGATAGTCTAAAATCTCGCGAGGTAGATTAAAATCTAACGGTTTTAATTTACCGGTGTCGACTTACACTGCCCATAGCAAATATACAATTTCAGCCAAGGAAATCAAATGTTTTCACTCTTATGATGTTGCCAGCTGAGAAAGAATAGCAATTTATGTGGAATACTTTTTCTGATAGACAATCTAATATTTTAGTCGTTTCCAATGATCTATTTAAACAGAAAATTGTTGAAATGTAATGGTATAAAGTGACTCGAAGTTTGAGTTTATTATAATATAATAAAACAACGAAAACTTATTCTTGGGCAATCTGGAAGAAATTCTTGTTGGGTATAAATCCGCCTTTGTACAGTAAATATTTACGCGTAATATAACTTTACAAAAACAATAAAAAATACTTCAAGAATTCTTTGAGGAGTATCCCATGATATCGTACTTTGAATTAAGGAAGAGAATATATCATAGAGGCCTTTATGGCCTACTATTTAGGGATTGTATTATAAAGAAATGAGAAAGACTCTATTTCCTTTGAGTGTATGTCAAAGGAAATAGAGTGCGCTAACACTGTTTGTGGATTCCATATCTAGGAAAGGGTAACGATGGATTATTCGTTATGTCATGGCTTACCTGGAAGACGGATGAGTCTCTTAGCCTTTGTGTATCTCTGAGCCTATTAGCTGTTCTATTACGATGTCCTTTTATGTGAAAGCGAACAGAAGACAGTGTGCTTATGTCAATTTACGAGTCCAGACCAGTTGATCTCCTAAAATTTCTGAGAAAGTGAACTAAAGTTCTTACATGCGTCAACAAAGTTTCCACTTAAAGTTATTAACAATTGGAAGGGAATTTAATAGAATTGAATTTCATTCGTCTAACGTACCCTGTAAATAATATAACAAGTTGTAAATTTTAATTGAATTGGAAATTTTCCTTTTTTAAAATTTATTAACAGGTCTACTACTGAAATGCCATGAATTTGACCCAAAAACTTGACGTTTAGTTAAAAATTTAAAAGCTTATTATTGTATCATTATATTCTATATTTAGTCCTAAAACGAACCTTAAAATAGGTGACCTAAAGGTTAGAGGTACTGATATAAATATTTTAACATACTTAGGGTCTTTTTAAAAATAGAAGGTTGTGGTGGATTTAGCGTTATAATACCAGTGAAGCGAGTCTTTGATTTAATTATGAAGATATTTCGCTGTCGAAGTTATCGCTTCAGAAATAAGCTTAGGCTCTTTCCTAGCCATCCAATTTAGATCCGATTCCCGCACTCTTCGGCGCTGGAATAGATATGATCCTCACTATCTAGATCATTTTTCCCTCGCATGAGCAAGTTTTAAAATTGTTTTCCTAGAAATTTTCCCTGGTAAAGTTATACTACTAGTATATTCAAAGGGTAGCAATGCGCCTGCATACCGCCTTAAGAGTTATATTGTATATATGAAGAGGCCTAATACATAAAGGCAATGTGTGAAGTCTGTTTTAAATGAAATGTATTGGTTTAGCTCTAGATAGAGGAGAGTGGTCTAAGAGTGGGGAGGCCTTTGCCCAGGAGTGGGACATTATGGGCTAATTAAAAAAAAAGAATAATGAAACCGAAGATGACAATAAAATAAAATGAAGAAGATAAGAAAACAACAATGGCGTATACAATAACAATAAAAGAAAGTCAATATTGTATTACTTTGATGAAATATTGGTTACCATTTTTAAATATTCTTATTTATCCTTTAATATTGAGGGCGACACTAGTGGGGTTTGACTTTGAACTGAGCATCTAATTGATTTGACCTTCTCAAGTTGACCTATCAAGAGTATATAAATATAGCATAGTATTTTTAAAGAGAACGTTTTAAGAATGAATTAACCCCACAAAAAACATTTGGTATAGACGTAATATATATTAAAACTAGCGGACACGGCAGAGGTTGTCCTGCCCGAAGGTATAAACTGCTAAAAAGATAACCAGATATCGACTGCAACACCATCTGCCGGGCTGATTTGTAAATTTAAACCATCCAGGGCGCCACCCAAACGCATACAAATCGGTCCAGCTGCTTAGGAGGACTACAAAATTATATGTACAAAGATGATTAAATCAACACATCGTTCTGCTTACTTACCTTGGGAATTTCATGCTTCGTAAATGAAAACATCACAATTAAAATGAAATTGTGGGTAGGCAACAATAATTCATGCGGAATTCACAAAAGCAAACTCATTAGTGTGATGCTTAGTTATAGTTGACTAGAAAGTTTTTCGTGACTAAAAACGTTGAAATTTTGCAAACTGATATTTTTGGGCCTACCTACTCAAAAGGTTGCTGACCCCTGGGATAAAGGATTGAAATGGGTGTTATTCAATGCCCCCCTTTTATTTCGTTAATCTTCTGTGGCTTAAGAACATGTTTACAATAATATCGCTAAATCGATAACTTAAACTGCGGGGTCAAGGCGGGGTTGAGCTCTTAGAAGGGAAATAAGGTCGAAAACATTACCCGAATTGTATGATTCATGGCAAGTACTGCGCCATATAGCCGAAATAAATAACAGCTGTTGCAAACGAGTGTAATTCTTTAAACGTTGCATGCACATGTAACAGACCTATTTATCATTTATTCGTAAATTTGCTTATACCGGAGCCAGACATAGCTCAAAGTCTTTGTACATTTTTGACCTTGAAGTCCACAGAGTACAACTTTTGTTGTACTCTGTGGACTCTTTGTACAGTTACACAAAGTCCCCGGCCACGCTGCATGATCATTGAAATGATCATTCAAATGAAGCTATATCTGGCTCCGGCATTAAGATTATTAAAAAAAAAACAGCCCAGCCAAAATAAAGGCTTTCCCAGTTTGAACCGGCTACCCTGCGAATTTCAGTCCATACCTTATACCGTTAAGCTATTGAGGCCCTAAATTGTTGCTCTAATTGTTGTTATTGCAAATTCCCAACTTCTCAATAGTGCATTACAAAAAGTAAATTGAAATAAAAACCTCATTATATAACACATTTGTGTATACATTTATACATTCAATAGTGACGATTACATTAATGTATACAATAATGTATTAAAAGTGACTGTTATATTACAGATTAGTTGTTTGTAACGCTCTACAGTAGAGCTGGGAATGTAGAGACACCACAATATACGTGGGAAGTATCGATTTATCTCTTCTCAGAATTCACTATACTCTAACATGGTAACACACATGCCACTAAAATTGCTAGTTTAATATACAAAATATTATCTACTTTTAACTTTATTAATTCAGCTTAAAGTCTAACCTTAGCATATAAACTTGTATGGTTAAAGGAGGTCTATCCGAAACAAGTACGCGTGAACATCCTGTCCCAAATAAATAAATACAAATTTTAAGAACTCAAAATTCGCATATGTTACTTCATACGTATTTGATATTGACATTTATTACTTAGTAAGTATAGTAGAGCAAGAAAGTGGTTTGCGACGCTAAGGTCGAATGTGGGGATTCCGGGGCTGACGTCAGTGGGCAGTAGGTCATCTTAACTCGCCTCAAAGCCAAATCCTCTGTAATTTAAGCGGACTCTAGATCTAGACTAAGGTAAAACAAGGAATAAAAACTGTATTTACGATGTCCCTAGAAGTTTTTTGATTGTAATTTAAAGGAGGCAACCCTAGATTGAATGCATTGGATAGTTATATATTGGTTTTTACAATTAGTTGCCAAGATCAAATCTATTTGTAAAACTGCATGGTTGATTAAATGAGATGCACTAGAAGTATCTAATTTCGATTCAATTGTGGATATATCGCATTTCATTTCTTAAACACACATGAATAATGTTATAGTTAGTGATTCAAATGTTTTATTTCATAAATATTCTAAACTAGTGGAACCGACTGACGTTGTCTTGCTCGAATTTAGGCTCTCTATAAGCCAATTAACCAATCTCCTTTATGTATTTTCCACAAAACGTGTGTGACACTGGCCGAATGTTTTTTGAAATAATAATTCTATATAGCACGTCAGTCTAATACGAGCATCACATATTTGAAGTTTAGGTACTGAAGTATCGAAAATTAGTATTTTTCAATAATCTTTTGACTTTTCCTTTCTCTCTTTTCCTTTAAACCTTCCCTGAGATAAGGGGAATGAAACAAAATACGCTTATAACACCTGCGGAGTTCATAAACCTCTCTGAGGTTTGTGATTCGCATAAAACACATTCGTCAAGAATAAATGGCTTACTAATAGCTAAATACTCTCTTTATTCAGTTTTTCAACGAATAAAGAAAGTAGCAAAATGTTAATATATGCTTAGATTAAAGCGCGACATTGCGGGTAAGCAAAACGGCTGCAAGGTGAATAATTCATAAAACTTACAATCATATTGAACAATATTGTGCCTAAAGGCATTATATCAAGAATTCTTCTAGTTACTTCAGGAATATTTCTTTTTGTAATAATTATTTAGTGCCAGCGTTATTTAAAATTTATCATGACAATAAACATAAAAGATAGATACGTTAAAGCTTCCTCGTTAGCTTTGTCTCTTGAAAATTTGGGTTTAGAAATGGATATTGTTTCTTGAAACAATATCCATTTCTAAACCCAAATTTTCAAAACCTCCCACTCACACAATGTTGAGATGGTTTATCATATTATTATCCTCAACTAACAGATTGTTGACCAAAGTGAGAATTTCATTCAGTAAGAAGGAAAGCTATTGCAATAAAATAATGATAGTGCAATTGTCCATGATAGTTATTTACAATGACTAGTTTGTTCTTTATCATATAGTAAAGTGTCCAAAAGCGTGTCAATATACAATAAAATTTGCTGATTTTGTAGGGGAGCTCGATAGAGTTGTAAGTTCATTTATGTCTGTGGTTTTATCTTTGGAAGAGAAACAAATAGACTTGATACTTTTCCATAATGTTTTTGAGTCGTTAGCACTATTTATTTTATTTTTTCCATATTCCTATAACACGGGCATTGCGTTGTCTACCTTAGGAACAGACTTCCGTGTGTCATCTATTCCTGTATATATTTATTCAGTCAAATTTAGTTAGTATCAGATTTGGCTAGGCTAGGGAACTCCTGCCCACACCTAGGCCACACGTCACAGGCACTGCTTAGATCCTTTCCTCTGTAATGTGTACCGGCATGATGTTTCCATAGAATCCTAAGAAATTTATCTTTTTTATTACTAAACCAGCGGACATGGCAGACGTTGTCCTGCTCGGTCGTAGAAATAGATAAAAAGGTAACCTAGACATCGACTTTAACGCCATCTGCCTGGCTGATTTGTGAATCTAAACCATCCAGGTAGTCACCAAAATGCATACAAAAAAAATCATTCAAATCGGTACAGCTGTATAGAAGTTCACTGAAACATACACGTACCCTAGAATTATATATATAAGGTAAGGGGCAAAAGAAAAGGAGGTTATTGTTGTTGAGGAATGTCTACCGACGCCCATGGACGGCTAATGCGATTTTAAATCGGAAACAAATTTCTTCAATATTTTTACATCAAACCGCAATGTAAATAAAACTTAAAAGTACATAACAGGGGTAGCGAGGCACGGGTCGTTGACTTGTTTTGCGCGTCAACATTGTGTTGCTGATTGCTTCTCAATGTTCACGATACATTGCGTGCTCAAGAACGGAATGAGGACGGCGATATCTGTAACGTCTCATTTCTGAGATTAATGATTTTGTTTAGGACAATCAATGTAGCCCTATCACGAAGTTTGCGGTACGATGTCTTTTGCACCCTTTATATTTTAGGCCGGAGGTAGAAATAGAAAAAAAAATTGACACGGTTTTCATAACGGCAAGTAATTAAAATACTATGAATAATTAAAAAAGTAACTTGTACACAGACCCGTAGAAAGAATTGATTAAATTTTAAAAAATGTTAGTGAAATAAGAAAAACCACAAGGTAATTGCTGAATAAATAGTGCTTTTATTGAATCAAAATCCATAAGCTCGCCTTATTCTTATCTTGACAAAAGATATCACAGATATTTACAAATACTTGAGAATTTCTTTTGCATTCACAATACTTAACTCTCCAAAATTAGACACATTTTTTAAATCTTTGTCAATTGTTCAAGGGTTTCTTTATCCTTGTCGATTTTATATGCCCAGTGCCACATTTAAAAGGTAAGACAAAATTCATCGTCAGCGACAGGAAGTCTGCTGGGTCCGCTAGTAAAAAAAAAAAAATATTTTTTTTAGTTGTCCCTCCAGTTAACACCTTTGTAACACAACTGTACCTGTAAATAAACAACTTAAGATGTTTTTACAATTAAAAAATATAAATCTTAACTTATTTACCACAAGGTACTAGGTTCAAACCCCCCCGCCGTTGGAGCATTGTCGCACCCACTCCTAATACAAGCTTTTATTTTAAGCTTAGTAGAAGAGAAAAAGGGAATATTAGACATACCTAAAAAGTATTCCTAATATTCTTAAAAAAATCATTAAAAAAAAATTATGCCCTGATAGATTTATATATTAGCCATACCTAAAAAGTATTCCTAATATTCTTAAAAAAATCATAAAAAAAAAAATTATGCCCTGATAGATTTATATATTAGCCATATCTATAAAGTATTCCTAATATTCTTAAAAAAATCATAAAAAAAAAATTATGCCCTGATAGATTTATATATTAGACATACCTAAAAAGTATTCCTAATATTCTTGAAAAAATCTTTAAAAAAAAAATTATGCACTGATAGATTTATGGAAATATTTGACTTAAGCGTATTTCTACCTGTTCAGTGCTAAAGCAAAATGTTTGTCCGATCCGTCATCGCATGACTACTGATTTATTTTAATGGATATATACCACTCGTATTTTGATAAGCCTCATTCGCCGTAAGGACGGCGTATTCAATATTGATATTGTTTCAATACAAAATTTGATAGACTTAGGTATAATTTAAAATAAAAGGAAATTTGTGAAGCGAAAAAAACGTAGTAAACAATCACAGTAAATTTAAATTTATTAATTGTTTTGCTTGAAATTTTGCTGACAGTTCTGGATACAAGTTTCGTCAGTTTTACATATTGGTTTAAAAAAATGTATCTATGTATTTGTTTCTGGCGGACTTGGCAGACGTAACCTAGCTCGAATTTTGGCTTGTCTGTTATAAGTCAATTACCTGAACTCCTTTAAGTCATTTTATCACATAATAATTTTACATAACACGTCAGTCAAGGACTAGTACAAATGTCATCCACCTGAAGATTCTAAAGTAGCGATCAAATCTGCAGCTTTTGGATTTTTAATCTTTCACTTGAGTTATCCTTCAGGGAAGGTTAAACTGAAACAAAACAAACCGAATCCTAATGGGTCCAGCTGCTTTGGAATTTAAGCGAGACTAACGAACAATCGTTCATATTCATACTAAAATATAAAGCTGAAGAGTTTGTTTGTTTACTTGAACGCAGTAATCTCAGTAAAAGAAGGCGGCGATTCGAATCGAGTTTGGAGAATGGTCTGACAAATTCTCGCTGGATGTGCCCGGTAGTTCGGGCGTTATCACCTGCAAAAATCAAGGAAAGACATATCAGGTCGGTGAATCAGTGAAAAAAAGTAGTCAAATAACTTTTTATTTAAAAATATATTTTTATCCTGGCCTAATTACTTTATTTGATTAATTGGAAAAACGTAGATAGTGGAATTTGTTTTATATTTATGTCAGTTGAAGACACTCATTTTTTTATATCAAATAAAATTTCACTTCCTCTCGCTCTCTCAATCGTTTCCTCCCACTTCTTGGACACTTCAGGCCCGCATTTCCGTCTAATCCGTAATTTTATTACCTTCACGTGCGCCTCTCTACCCTACCCTCTTTTTTTTCTTACTTACTTTACTTTTTTAAAGCGTAAACGTAAACCCTTATAATATAATATGTATTTACATTAGTAAATATTACTTTATTATGTATTTAGAGCCTTTTTTTCTCTCCTTTCCCTTCCCTTTTTCCACAAGGTTCTGTCTAAAGCTATGCGTTGCCACTCTCTTTTATAAGTATCCAAGTCATTTCTCCATCTCATTCTTGGTCTGCCGCGATGTCGTTTCCGATCTGGAGTCCATAAAGTGGAGAATTTGGTCCAAAGAACGCTACCCACGACACAGGAGTACCTAGTGTGGGTTCCATTGGAGATATTTTTATGTCCTGTTTCTTTAAGTTAAATAACGATTTTTGAAAATTTTTTTGAATTTTGAATTTAAGCGGACCCTGATACTAGGTTACACTAGGTAGATAGGTATAAGCAAATGTAAAAGGTAAGAAAATTAAGATTCTTAGCATTCCTGCAGGTTCCAGGTCCATCGCGTTGCAGAGGAAGAATCCATATAGAGCCTTGGACTTGAAAGCCAGATGATAGCTTGAGGCTGATAGTCTAGTAACATAGGACTATAAACCGCAGCATCTTTCGGATTTCTGTTCGTCCTAATACCGAGGCTTTTTTTATACAAAAGGGCGGGCGGTTCACGTAAGTGACTAACGATGCCCATGGACAACTAATCTTCAGGAGAGTCGCAGAGGCGTTACTGGCATTTAGGGCATAATGGTCTTTTCTTGAAGGTCTCTAAGTCAATGATATAATAAATGAAAGTAAATCTGAAATTTATGTTCCACATGATTTAGGGTGTAGAATATTAACCCGCTAAATCTGGCGTGATTCAATATGCGAGTCATTATGTAAATTTTGAACCGTTAACCGGAATATTGTTGTAAGTTTATGGCGTTACCTGAATTAGATCCTAGCGGTATACGAACTTGGGACCCTATGGCATTATTAAAATTTGCATATAATATATTATAATTCATGTTGGATTAGTAAAAAACAAATTCAAGCAAATTTGTCTTAATTGATTCTAAAATATTGTAGTCGAAATTTCAGTAATATTCGAAAGAAGATCGAAAAATTTTAGTTTGGCTGAATGGTGTGGATTCTTTAAGGGTATATATACCTATGTATAAAGAAATCATTTTGATAAACCCAATTTTGTTTTTAATTTCTAAACAATTGCGAAAATAAATTTGTAAATTACATTAATGGGCGTATATCTATATTAACGTAATTAATAAGTTTTGACCGTGAAGGGTACGAACCCCTATACCATATGCTGACCCGCCATCGGTTTCACCAAATAATCCAAATGTTTTACTGGGGTACGGTTAATCTTAAATTTATGTTCATACTAATTAATATACCCATTAAGTCCTCGTGTTATATTATTTTTTTAATCTAAATACTAGGTTAACGTAGTGCCCGCTTACACAATCTTTTAAATTAGTTTAACTGGGATAATCTAAGGAAGTTTACTTGCACCTTGATTAGTTACAAATAAAGATGTTAATAAATCCTTTTACAAACAATAAGCGTTCTTTTTTTCTCTTATATCACATTATTAAAGGGAAATAAGTACTGCGCTCGGCCCATTAAATAAAATCGATGCTGGTCATTAAAAGTCTCTCCAATGAAAGCCTATCCCCGTCCCTCCCCCCCTACAGGCCACGCTCCACAGACTGCGCAACTAATAAAACCCATAATCGTTGATATATCGCTTGTCGGCCATCGAAAGGAGCTTCCTCAATAACATCACTCGGGATATACTTTCAGGAGGAAAAACAGACTAATATAATCTTGAACTAACAGTAACTTATCTCTTTAGTTATAAATAAATAATAATATCTTATAATCCCGTATCTATACAGAATCAAATTACCTACATTTGATATTTATAAATTTTGAAAGAAAGAAAGAAACTACTACTACTAATAATATTATAACTTATTTAACAATACTTACTTAAACTAGACAATAAATAATATATCTTGTGATGCCCCAAAAGGGCATGACTTCTCAGCGAAGTTTGGAAGTGATTGTACGAGTATGTACCCACTTCCAGCGCTGATTTTCAGAAGTCACCCGATATTATTATACACGCATAGCAGTGAACAATAAAATGCAGTGTCACAGAGTATGCATTGTCACTACTCAGTTAGTAGTCGAGCTACTAACACAATTTAAAACTCTTTAGCCAGAGCTTTCTTTTTATATTTGCCTAAGATATATTTTGTATTGACTGTTAAACATTTTAAAAATATAGTAATATTTCATGCGCCTACATAGTTCCAGCTCAATAAGTAATCTGTGTATAACCCTATGTGCTTTTTATTTTTAATCATAGAACAAAACCTACAGACAGACAGTCGGATAAGAAGGGAGAGAAAGAGAAAAAATGAGAAGCACTATACACACACTATTGGTTCCTTAGAATATGGGAAAAGTCGCAGGCAAAACATGGTCCAAAATATTCCTAATGATTATAAAAAAAAGTAACGAAACTCTTAAATAACTTAATAACCATGCAAATGGCTCTCATTTCACAGCAAGCATTAAGTGAAAAGGTGCCCCTTGAGTTATTTAACATAAAACAGCAATCCCAGAGTTAACTCAAGAGCGCATGACGTTTTATACAGACTGCGTGGTGACTTTCCACCAAGCTAATTACACCCCGAGGACCTGGAGCGGGCGACGGGTTCACACCTATTTATTTAAGCATCATTACTGTAAATATACAGAGGTGTGTATTCTTGGACCTTTGAAATATAAACATTTATCTATATTTTGAGGTAAAAGATAGATTTAAATTTGCCCAGAAACAACTTATATGTCACTGAATGTGTCGACCCCGGATTTCTTTTTTGTAAAAGGTGATATTTAAATCATTAATTTTGATAAAGGATTGAAGCGATTATGACGATGCTACAAGAACGCGATTTACACATAATTATTATTATATAATTATTCTCGAGGTTAATGTTCCAATAGTTTCGAAATATGGTAATTTCAATACAACGACACTAATTCTCTAAATACGAAGCGTGGTTAGATAATTTAAAAACACCTCCACTAATTTAACTTAATGCATGTCTGATGCCTTCGATTTTACATACAGTATGCGTTCAACCTTGTCCATAGTTCGTGCATATTATATCATCTGTAAAGGCTGTCAACAACCATCATAACTTTAAGCGATGCTAGTAATGTAACAAAGTTATGTATACTAGACGGATGATATAGAGAAGCGCTGTAGCAACGCTGTAACATTGAATCGTCTCGAATTGTATGCGCACGTATTCGGATTGTGGACATAGGTCTATATAAATCGGTGGATCACTTCCTCTTCCTGGGTTTTGTTCTAAATGGTTCTTACATTTGTGTAGATAGCTTTACGAATCGAATTTACACACATATCTATATCAGATAATTTTCAAAGCATTCCTTTGATTCACTGTGCCATAATTGCAGAAGGAGACATCCAAACAGTACACCTAAAAATTGCAAGCCGAGCTTAAATTCTATGCTAACTGCTAAGGTTTCTAGTAGGTCCTTGTTTATTTACATTTACGGCTTTAGGGATGTTTTAAGAACAAAAACTTTTACAGAAAGTTATGCTCATAAAAACAAGGAATGTTCTGATAAACCTGAATCGAATTTCAAAGTTTATTTCACGAGGAGTATCAATAACAAATTTAGTATATATATATATATATATATCGAATGGAGACAGGTACGAAATTCTATCTATTATACAAACCCTTACAAATTCTGTTAAATTTGTGCGTGTAATACTTCCAATATATGTTTGTCGGGAGGAGAGAGGGTGACACGCTATGACAATATCACGTCCAAATCCTGAGGAAATAAATTGGGACCCTCGATAAGCGCTCCCTTTGACGAGGCCCGTCTTCGGATTAGGGCGTGAAAAATGATAGCTTAGGTGTGAAACGGGTGCCGCGCTTTGTACTACATGTGACGTAATTCCAACATATATTGTTAAGTTTAATCTCATCGTACGTGCTATGTTACATACAGATATAGTAGTACCTTTGACGAGGTCCATCTTCGGATTAGGGTGTGAAAAATGATAGCTTAGGTGCAAAACGGTGCCACGTTTTGTACTACATGTGACGTAATTGTAACATATTATATGTGACACTTTAATCTCGTCGTTTATCTTATGTTACATAGCGGTACGACAATACTCGTAGGTGTATTAATTTGTAAATTTATGTAGAAAAAATCATATTCAAAGTTAAATGAAACAGAAAACGAACTTGATCTCCACGTTGAATTTCATGGTTTTTAATAAAAATAGGCAAAATCAAAAGAAATATTGACGTTTAACTCTCTCTCAGTGAGTACCAAACAGAGTTAATGCATAGATCAATATACAACAATAAACTGCTAAGGAAATAATAATATTTTGCTGTTATATGAACGTAAATACTTACCCTGCCTGAGAAGGCTCCAAAAACGCAACCTTTGAGTGAAAGAATTTTTCAAATCGGACCAGTAGTTCCTGAGATTAGCGCGTTCAAGAAAACAGACAAACAAACTCTTCAGCACCCATCTATCACCCGGTCGCAGCCAGAGCAACTTAACATAGCGATCGACTCAAATGCCGACCACTGATTAGGCCACAACCTCCTCACTTTGAAGTTATTTAACAAATACGTCCATCGCTTATTAGATCCGGAACCTTTCTATATACGCATGTTACCCGATGTTGGTCACTTTTATTCTTGACTTAAGTAGGGCTCGTTTCGTGAAGGTCTATAAGATGTAACAGTTCAAAGATACCGAAGGTGGCAGCTACATCTACAATGACTAAGATACGAGCTCTATTTAGGTATTTAATAAAAGCAGTCTTTACCTAAGAAAACTACCATTCTAAATGGGTAATAAGGTCAAATGATTCGTCACGGCGTTCACTTTAATGTTTATATAAATGTCTTCAACCTCGGCGATATTTGATTGGTATATGGCGTTATTGAACACATAAATTGTAATGTTTGTAAACGCGTGAGAATATTTTTGGGAGACCATGCTCAAGGAGAAATCCCCACTGACATATTGTATGGTAAATTTATGTAATGGATAAAGTACAAAAGTGCCTCAAGCGTTTAGATATACAAAAAAATGGTGGTAACCCCCTCTAAGTCTACGCAATTAAAATATATGGCCATTTATGACGCATTACCCATAGAACATTTGAAAAGGGAATCAAACACACATTTTTACATGCCGACATATAAATCGGTGATTCATAGGGTTTTTACTACGAGTTTTGAAGATGTTAAAAGCTATTGTTGCTAGTCTGCTTACATTCATGATTATCACCAGAATTTATTAAATATTCGTTTATTTTCAATTTCATTTTAGCATTCACCATGGGGAAGTCAAGACACTTGGTCAAGTCTGTCAAGAATTTGGGAATCTGATAATACTGAAAGGCATGGAAAAATAAGATCTTCAAGTTTTGCCAATGGTACATAGTTGTGTATTTGCATATATTTAGCACTAGCTGCACCCAGCTTGAAGTGATTTTGTAAAATTTTGAGTTTTTCATTTTTTTGTTCGGAGCCCTAATTATTTTTCTTAAAGTTGAGAAGCCTATGTTATTCCTCGTAACATCAGCTATCTGTGAATGTCCTGTAGAAATTTGGCCCTTCGTTTTGAAGAATAACCGGAACAAACAAACAGACAGATATTTTTTAGGGTTCCGTAGTGCTACAAGGAACCCTTATAATTTCACTCTGTCCGTCCGTTTGTCTGCCCGTAAGGTGGTCCCAGTCCTAGCATTTCCAAACCATTAGACGTAGAGACTTCAAATTTTCCATGTTGATAGAACATGCTAAAAACTCATTAGGAAAATTATTCTGAACGAAATCAGAGCCAGCCTCTTAATTAGCGCCATTATAAATATGGTTAACTCGTGTTACAAGTTCTTGACGACTAACGTTTTTTTGTTGCGATCATAATACCGAGAATATCGTTAAAGTTGTTTTTAGCGTCTCAGCTCTTGAATTTATCGATTAATCTGTTGAAATCACTACTGAAGATTTGGCTTAAGTGATTTTTCTGTTTGACATGAAAGAAAATATGAAATGAACCAATTCGCATACTTAAGTTTTGCCAACGAAAATAATGAGTCAAAATAATAAACATATCTTAATATTTTTTTTCTCCTTCATTTGATGGAAGTATATCGATACCTCCCACGTTGATTCTTGTAACCCCAAATTCCCAAAATCACAGTAGAGCGTTACAAACACGTAAATTGAAATAAAATCGACATTATTATTGTGTATACAACTTGTATAATTGTATACACATTGTGTATACAATTATGTAATCAGCAATGACAATAACAATATTGTATACAATAATATGTTAAAAAGTGACTGTTACAGTTGTATTACAATTTAGTTGTATGTAACGCTCTACTGTAAAGCTGGGAATTTGAGGTTAGATCAACTTACGTGGGTTGTATCGATATTGTAATTTGTTTTCAACACAAATAACATTAAAGTTAAATTTGTTTGGCTTCGATCTACATTTGCAAGAGCCTCCTCTCGCGTCCACAGAATTCGGCCTGAAAAGATATACAGTCTCAATATTAGTTAGACACATACATACAATTTTGTTTGTAATTTAACTAAAAATTTACGGTTTTCGGATTTCTTCCTATTTCATGGAATGCTAAGAAATTCGTCTCTAGTACTTCAAGATATAGCTTCCTGCCAAATTTTATGATTCTAGATCAACTGGAAGTACCCTATAGGTTTTGATACCCTTTTCGAATGTAGTAATTTGGGAAATACGACGTAAATAACTATATCTTTATATTGTTTAATCTTAGTGAGTTGATTTCTTCACAGCTTCAAGGGATACCAGAACTCAGTACTCTATAAATAACTTCAACTTAATAGCTCTACGTGTTCCTAAGAAAAAGGTTTTCCTTTTTCTTATAAAGAGATGGAACCTAAAAAAACTGAGCCCAAATCCTCACAATCCTAGAAAATAACGGATCTGACAATAATATTAAATTTTACAGGACGGCCATTTGAAATAATTATGTGAGTTTTCTGGCAAAATTATTTTAATTTTAAATCTATAATTTTGAAAATTAGTATATGTAGAAAAATTTTCAGAAAGGAAAAATATTATCTAATAATAATAATTATAGTTTTCTAGAAAGTCATTTCAATACAAAGGTCTTCTCTGAGTTTTGCGCGGCACGTAAAGCAATGGGACCCGATTAATGTCACTTTGTGATATTAGTCGTGTGGTTGTAGAGATCGTAGGGGTTCCGAGGATGACTTCAGATAGCAATTGGTTATCTTAACTCGCCCCACAGCTAAATCCTCTACAATCTAAGCGGACCTTGGTATTTAACCGGGATAACGCTCGGAAGAAGAAGAAGGGTATAAAAATATATATTCAAAGAAGAATTATTGAACGTTAACTGACGTACCTTCAGAACTTCATTAAGGAGAGATTAAGTATATTACCTTAGTAGTCTATTGCAGGACTGACCTAACAAGTAGGCTCTAGGCTAATAGAGGCAATCTAAGGACTAATTTCTGTAAAAGCATTCTAGGCTTAAGCAGAAAGCAGTGAAGATAGGCAGTTGCAGTTTTTACAGGTCACAGTTATTTATTCTATTTTTATTTTATTTTACAAGAGGCAAACAAGCAGGCAGCAGGCATTTAAGTGCCTACCGACGTCCATGGTCATCTGCACGACCAGAAGGCCTAGCAGATGCGTTGCTGACCTTTAATGACTAGTTTAGGCCACCGAGAAGAAGAAATTAATAAAACAAATATTATAAAAACTAAAGATATTCAATCTAATAAAATAGATATTACAATATTTAGCAACAAACTTTTAAAAAGTACGATAGTCATAATGTCGGAGCCAGACAGTATCTTTTGAATGATCACGTAGTGTGTCCGAGGTCTTTGTGTAAGTTTTGTAGTACTTTGTAGACTTCAAAAACAAAAATGTACAAACACTTTGAGCAATGTTTGTCTCCGGATAACAGTATTCATGCACTATTTAAATAATCTTTAGTATTCTTTACTTAAAATAAAAAGGGCCCATGAGCGTCTAAAAACACACTTACAGAAGAATCCGTATGTGATGCGAGATAAAGCTATTTTGTAAATAACTTCAAAAGTTTTTGTCCGATTTCGCCCAAAATAAATTTCCTAATAAGTTTCTAGCATGTTCCATCAATGTGAAAAATTTCAAGTCTCTACATTCTTATAGTTTGTAAATCCTAGGATCGGACAGACGGACGTATAGAGCCAAACTATACTAGTTACTTGAAGGATTGCGGAACCCTGAAAAGTAATTTTCCGTAAATTAATGAAACATTCAAATTTATGTGACTAAATATTGCAATTTTCTACAATTTAGTCCCTTGAAATAGTTCATAAAAAATCCATTTGTGCACAAATGGTTAAGCAATTTGTCCCAATAATAATTCCAAGTGAAACTTTGACATCGTTTCGTGCCCATTGTGAGGTTCGTGACCGATTAAAGCAAAGTAGTTTAGTTTCTCATGCATGTCATGGATTTCCGCAAAGTAACGCCTGATTCTATCAATTATGACGAGAATAGTATTAGAAAAGTCAGCCACCTACCCGCGGTAAGAGCTACTTAACCTGGTGATCGACTTAAATGCCGGCCACTGATTAAGTTACGTTGTCCTGTGCGTAGAGCTACCAAGAGATGTAAACCTACTGAAGTTACACTTAGACGTGTTATTGGACACCGATTGTAAATGTGAGTGTGCATCCACGATTGTGTTTGTAATAGTATGGGATACCAAAAGAAAAGTATATGAAACTGTTTGGGATCTGACTATTATATTAAGACAATATTATTGTATATATTTCTTTATTCGAGGAGATCTTGGTTTAATCAGTGATCGGCATTTCAGTCGATCGATAGGCTTAGTAGCTCCTGCTGCGGACGGGTGATAGATGTGTGTGTCCTATTCTAACACTGGTTTATGTTTAATATTCGACCTCTTCCGTGTTTCGGAAGGCACGTAAAACAGTGGGACCAAATTAATGTTACTTAGTGATATTAATCTTGAGGTTGCAGAGATCATGGGGGTTCCGGGGATGAGGATTAACTTGCCTCACGGCCATATCCTCTGCTATCTAAGCGGCCCTGACACTAGACCGGGATAGAAGTTTATTTTTAAATATATTGAATGAGCTTGCATTCTTTACATCCTTTGGTAAATTATTATATAATTGCACTCCTACAAATTTTAAATGTTTTTTTCCTTGATCAGTACGTATTCGGGAAAGAAGAATGTGATCACCTCTACGACTGCTTCGACGACGATGTTTAACGTTAGACGTTAAAAAAGTCTTTTAAAAATTTAGGTATATTCGGAAATTTATCTGACTTTTTAAAGGATCGGGATCCAGTACATACGGAGAACATTCAAAGTTCCTCCCATACGTGAAAAGATACGTGAGAGTAGGCGGTTGCGTTGGTTTGGACGTATTATCCGTACAAATGATGGTCATATAACTAAGTCTTCATTTAATATTATAGAAGGGAAGAGAAGTCGAGGATGTCCACCTACAATTTGGTCCATTACTATTAAATTAAGCATGATATGGAGCCGAAGGGGGTATACCCTGAAATGACATATAATAAGAAAAAAGACGCAAAGAGATGATAAGGAGTGCTGACCCCATTTGACGTGGGAATTTAATCAGGGAACATGATGAGATAATGATGTTAAAACGACGGACTGAATTTCGTAAAATGTTCAGTTCAAATCCCAACCCCTCTGGGCTATTGTTATAACTAATCTTGACTTAAAAAAAGAAATACGGGACTTAATGACAGGTGAGGCTTCGGAGTAAAAGAAAACATCGTCGATGTATATGTATATAATTTTTTTAGCATTTTGTTGATTTCTCAAAAATCACTTGACAGATTTTGATAAATATATGGGACCTCTGAACCAAACATCAAAAAGAATCATCAAAATCGGTTCATAAATGACGGAGTAATCATGTAGCATACATACAAAAATAAAACATACTGTCATATTGAGGACCTCCTTTTTTTGAAGTCGGTTAAAACCTGTATATAAATAAACTATTACTAGCTTTATCCCGCGATTTCGTCTGCGTGGACCATTCTTATCAATTAGGTGATTAAAAAGGCTTTTTGTATATGGATTATAATATCATTTTTAAAATAACACCTTATCTTATAATGCATTATTTTAGAACAAGTGCATAAAAATATCCTATTGGTCTTAGCGTGATGATATATAGCCTGTAGCCTTCTTCGATAAATGGGCTATCTAACACTGAAAAATTTTTTCAAATCACGTAGGTAGTTCTTGAGATTAGCGCGTTCAAGCTAACATTAAAATACAGATTCACTAGATATTAAGTATGAAGTGTTTTCACATTCTTCTACGTTTTTATTTATAAAGTCCATCTCACAGGTAGAATTTCGTGTTTAATTAACTTGAACTCGCAACAGTAATTAATATTAGAATGCGGGCTATAGAATACTCCAAGTAAAAATTTCTGGTGATTTAAGGTTACGTCTATAAAATAGTATAATAAATATAATATAGTATAATAAATAGTATAATATAAATAGTAATAACCTTGTTTATAATTTTAAATTATCTGCAATTACAATTCGACGATCGCAGTATTAGAATATCATTCTAAAATTCGGGACGGAAAAACATCCAAATCATAGAAATCGGTTTTACCTGTTCTCAAATTATACTCGTAAATAGCGAACCTTTATAATGGAGACGATGTGAATATAATAGTCCAGCCAGAATAAGGATGAGACAATTGTCAAAGGCTTGCGTTCGGAGGCCTATGTACCTTTAAGAGCCTCATCTCACCGTGACGTCATGGCGACGTCGCCGGTTACATGGCCAAAAAAGCATATTAAAATTTAGGACAGGTTGCCAAATTAGAAGCGTAGCCACGATTACTACTGGCTTCTCATTTGGCAACCGCAAATATCCATGGCTACGTAGCTGGCGACGTCGCCATGGCGTCTCGGTGAGGTAGGAGCCTACACCTCGATTTACATCAGACGTACCAATGCTCATTCTACCCTTACTCTATCAGATTCTTTTACTTTAAACTGACGTAGAGCATGCATTTTGTTTTTGCTTCTAATCTCAGGAACTACTCGGATTTGAAAAATTATTTCAGTGTTATATAGCCTATTTATCGAGGAAGCCTATATATAGGCTATCACGCAAATTGAATCTATTTTTGTTACCTAATTTTACCCGGACGAAGTCGCAGGCACAGCCAGTTTCTATATATATACAAAATCAGGTCACGATGTATGCTCACGACAACCTCTGACAATGCTGAACCAATTTTATCAAATTCCACTCAAAAAGAATAAAACTCAAAATTTAATCAAGTTGCCTAAATTCACGCAGGCGAAGTGGCGAGTTTCAGCTGGTATGTAATAAATTTGTTATATTCCACAGTGATACGGACGTACGCCATTATTGAAGTCACCGGCTTTTCTCTGGAGCACATGTCGCGATTACTTGCAGTGGAAGGGAAGATCGAATCTGCACCAAAGAATTTTTCTGTCTATGTAAGTTACCACTTTTTAACATACTGTCACATAAGAGGAACAAATAGATTTTCTCTTTTAAGACATAATTAACATTGTCTTTGTGTTCTAATAATCTTTTATTTGCTTTTAAACACATCAATCTTATAGTGGAAACTTTATTGACATAAGAACTATTATTATTTGTACAGCTATATATTTTTTAGTATGTTGTTTGTTTCCCAAACATTAATAAAAAAATAAAAATCAATACATTAAGTATGTTTAGTGCGTTCAGTCTAAAAATGCACTGATCTCTAGTATTCACGCCTGCAAGCAAAATAGTGTGTAAACGCAATACACCCAAGCTTGTCAATATCATTGGATTTTTAGTCATTGCTGCACAAACACCCAGGCAAGAGGTACAATTAACATGTACTTTCATACAATAAAATAATGCGTGCATTTTAAGACTGTTTTTTTTTAACTCTAGGGTCTCCATGGAGAACAGGACCCCGATCCTCATCTATTCGGCGAATATATGTACGACGCCAACAGCACCTCCATACAACACTTTCCAGTCAAGTATCCAAAAACGACCGACATCGGGGGAGTCGAGTATCCAGTTGCATACGACATCATCGAGCTTCGAGTTGAGAGCAACCATGGTAACCCCACCTACACCTGTGTCTATAGGTTCCGGGTTCATGGTAACCCTCTATCAGATATAAGAAGAGCCACCGACGATAGCATAAGAGACAGTGAGACCTAGCGAAGATTTTATTAATAAGAACAGACTTTGTTGTGTAAACTCATTAAAAGTGTCTTGTGTATATTTCAAAGTGACCAGTGGAAATTTGACAGTGGATTTTGAGTGACTAAATAACTGTAGTAGTTCAGTAACGTTCGGACAATTTGTTCCCAGGAATTGAATGTGGCCTTAAGGACAGTTTTATCACGCTGGTCTCAAGTACAAAATATAAATGTTGACTTAAATTTAGTTTTTATCGTGTAGAAACTAAGGTAGGATTTGTGTGCTGATGCGACTTTATTGGAATTTGAGGTTTGCATGAGAATTAAGTCACGTTTAGTGGTGATTTATAAAGCAGTTAACTAAGGGCCGCCGCACACGGGCCACACGCCACAGCCACTAACGACGCCACGAGAAGTTAGGATTGGCCACTGGCCACAGGTAGCTGAAGCGAGCTACAAGTACTTTTGGCGGTGGTCGGTTACTACTTTTTTAACACTTTTAAGCAGTATCAGACTCGAACAGGTTAACTGAAGTGAGGCAGAGGGGGAGCCCCTCTCCCCCCTCTGTGGCGTGTGGTGGCGTTTTGTATCGGCGTGTAGTAGCCGGTGCGGGCTACAAGAAGCTTGCAGCGTGTGGCGGCCACCGGCTTCAAACGTGTGCGGCGAGTGCATATAAAATGTATGAAATTTACAGGAAATGTGCCAGTGGCGACGACCCTAAGAAGTAACTGCATATGTGATTTATGTTGACGAAGATTTTTATTTTTCAATATATTTCTCCTAATTAAGTTTTTAAATTTGAAACTCCAAATTTTTAATAAACTTGTTCCATTTACAAAAATATTTTATACATTTTTTACAATCATGGTCAATCTCTGTCTTAGTTAATATTAACAAGAAAATAATGACTTTATTAACGTTGTAAATTACAACATTTATAGTAGATTGCACATTTTAAAATAAACATAGTCGTTTCGGATACACAAATCTTTGACTATCACCGGTTATTATAAAATCTGACTTTAAACTATGAACCAATGAGGAATTCTTAATAAAGCAAATTAATATATTATTTATTGCTCAAAAATTACACATTGTATCTCGCAAAACAACATCTGCGAACCGAAATTACATATTTCAAGGAGACGTTTAAGTAGATTAGGTATATAATGGATTTTAAAATGTCATGTCCACATAATATACAAGCACAATATCCTTAAAGGAACATTGTAATATCATCATATTGAGCAAAATTCAATATATTTATTTTAAATCAGTGTTTTTTTAAATGTCGCACAACACCCATAATACGCTTAGTTGTTCTGAGTAATTTTTAAATTGTGTCTAGTATTTAGCGTTTTAAAATTTTAATTAATTAAGTTCTCGATTGTAATATTTTTAACATTTTAATAAACAATGCGAGTTACGTGAGGATTTTGAAACTTACAACACCTC